>JAYMTN010002186.1:0-11445 GCA_036897425.1 Erodium trifolium | reverse complement strand
TTACTATCATGCATTTCTAACGATTTTTAAATTATCGAGTGGAGTAGGGGTTTCCCTACCTCGAAAGTTATCCAAACCAACAGTGACGACCTGGCTAGCTTCCTCCTTTTCCACGTACAAAGTCGGACTCTTTGCTATCAATAAGGGTTTGTCTTTGTCTTCACGAACCTCTCAACAGGGTCTCTTAAATAAGTGGCCTTCAAGGTCAATAACAAATTGTGGTGAACGCCATTTGTTTATACCACCAACCGCCTCTTTAGTCAAACAAGAAATTGATCTTGTGTTACTGCTAAAAAAAAAGGATCAGAGACCAAATAATCACCAAGAAGATAAGGTGTTGCCACCTAGCAACCAACTCCAAAATAAAAGGGAATGAGTTGTTATAAACAATACCACACACAGCCATCAATTCCTTGATTTTCAGCACACCACATGATACTTCAATTTGGTTTAACTTCCTCCAACAAAACCACCATGGCTTCTTGATATTAGGCAGCAAACAAAGACCACTTCTTAATCTTGGTGTTGTACCGTGACTACACCTTGGTACACCATGAATGCAAGCCCCAAAATCAACAAGCCAAGTGCTCTTGATTCTCACGGCCTCAACATATAAACAAATCCTTTTTTCTCTCTCTTCCTTGAATCTAGCTAGCACTTCAGAAGAACAAATTTCCTTGATTTCAGCAACACCAACACATCAGCAACTTCAACCACCTCTTTCCTCTTCCTTAATGGTACACAGTCACCAATCAAAGTTAAACCAACCTTCTTAATTTATTGTTTTCAGTACCCCAACCATAAACCAAGAAATGAAGAAGACCACAGAAAAATAATAATACCTTGACTTTGTTCTTGAACCGCACCACCACAAGAAGTCCCTTTTTCATGTTATGCCTATTGATGGTTGTACCTCCCAGCAACACACGTTGCTTACAACACCAATTCAACAAAGTTTGAGCTAGCTTTTCCTCTTTCTTTATGATGCCGCCACACACAAATAGATCAGGAGATAGTATGGCTAAAGATTCCTCTCTCTCTCTCTCTCCCCTTTTCAAGATGAAGCCGCCACTGTTGCTCAATTCATCAAAACCCTAATGTTCCTTAATTTGTACCTGTACAACCAAAAAAAACAAATGGGCTTAAGTTGGGCCCATAAACTTGGGCCTATAGAGTCATGGGCTTCGGAACCCAAAATTCTACAACTCACCCAACTAACGGTCCAAACCAAAATCAAAGACCAACAATGATCACTTCCCGTCTCCTGCCGACTCGACCGACGTTGACCGGGACGGTCTTTACAGGGAGGACCTTGGAGTAGTTGTCTTAGCTGTAGGAACTTATGAATTAGTTCTATCTAGCAGACTCACTTTAAAGTTGAATGACTGTTACTATGTATCCTCCTTTAGGAGAAATATTTTTTCCGCCTCTGTACTTGACGAGGAAGGTTTTGAGTTTATTATTAAGAATAATAAATGCGGTATTTTTCATAGTAACACTTATCATGCAACTGCCACAAGAATTGGAGGACTTTATGTTTTGAACATAAACAATTCTAATAAAAAGTCTCTCGACAACATTAATACCGAACGATTCAAACCAAATTAATCATACCCTACATATCTATGGCATTGCCGTTTATGTCACATAAACGATAGGCATCCCAAAACTCCAAAAATGTTTAGTATTGAGCTCACTTGATTTAGAGTCATGTGAGAAATGTGAGTCTTGTTTGATGAGAAAAATGACTAAGTCATCTTTCTCTAAAGTATGTGAAAGGGCTAGTAGCTTATTATGACTCATACATACGGATGATACGGGCCCATGAGCACAATGGCTAGAAAGGGGTGTAGATACTTCATTACATTTACAGACGACTTTAGTAGATATGGTTACATATATCTAATGAAGCATAAGTCTGAAACTTTTGAAAAATTCAAAAGTTTCAAGAATGAAGTGGAGAATCAGCTTGGTCAAAGTATTAAAGCACTACGATCAGATCGTGGTGGAGAATATGTAGACCAAGGATTCTTAGATTATATAAGTGATTGTGGCATCGTCACTCAACTAACTCCACCCGGAACACCTCAATACAATGGTGTGTAGGAAAGGAGGAATCAAACTCTATTAGATACGGTTCAATCGATGATGAGTAAGACAGATCTCCCGATCTCATTTTGGGGACATGGTCTTGAAACCGACGCTTTTATTTTAAATAGAGTACCTACCAAGACCGTGTAAATGACACCATATGAGATATGGAGTGAGAGAACTATCAATGTCAATTTACTTAGGATTTGGGGTTCTGAAGTTTATGTAAAAAAAATCTCAAATAAACTAGCATCTTAATCCGATAAATGCATTTTCGTGGGATATCCCAACGAAAGAAGAGGATATTACTTCTACAAACCTCTAGAGAACAAAGTGTTTGTTCTCAAGAGAGAGTCTTCTTGGAAAGAGAGTTTATTTCCAAAGAAGACAGTGGGAGAACAATTGAACATGATGAAGTTCAAAACCCAAAAGATGGCATGATGGCCGAAGAGGACACTCAAGAAATAAATGTGGAACGCGAGCTAGTACCACAAGAACCAAGACGGTCTGATAGGACACATAACATACATATTCTATATGGATTCCTTATCACATAGGAAAATGATGTGGAAATTGTGGACCAAGATGAGACAACAACCTATAAAGAGGCAGTGAGTGGGGTAGATTCCAAAAAATAACAAGAGGCCATGAAATCGAAAATGCACTCTATGTACGACAACCAAGTGTGGGACTTTGTTGACCCAAACAATGACTTGAAAAACATTGGTTGCTAGTGGGTCTTCAAGAAGAAGATTGACATGGACAGCAAAGTGCACACTTACAAGGCAAGACTTGTAGCAAATGGGTATAAGAAAACTCATGGTATTGACTATGAAGAACCCTTCTCTCCAATTGCAATGGTTAAGTCCATTAGGATCCTTCTAGCCATAGCCTTATATTATGGAAGATGGATGTCAAAACCGCTTTCCTAAATTGAAAGTTATTTGAGGATGTATAAATGACCAGTCCGAGGGTTTTGTTGATCCTAAAGAAAATACCAAAGTATGGAAGCTTCTAAAATCCATTTATGGATTAAAACAAGCATCTCAAGTTGGAACATTCGCTTTGATGAAACAGTCAAACAATTCGACTTCATCCAAAACGAATTTGAACCTTTTGTATACCAGAAGGTTAGTGGGAGAAATATCATATTCTTGATCCTGTAAGTTGATGCCATACTTCTTATTGGAAATGATATACCTAGCCCGAATGAAGTTAAGTCATGGCTAAGTAAATCCTTTTCAGTGAAGGACCTAGAAGAAGTCGCCTACATCTTAGGCATCAAGATCTATAGATATAGATCAAGAAGGCTACTAGGATTGAGCCAGAGCACTTATATTGATAAGGTGATATCCAAGTTTGAAATGTAAAACTATAAAAGAGGGTTCTTACTTATAAGGAAAAACGTACTGCTTAGTAATGGTCAATATCCTCAAACAACTAATGAGTGAAAGCGCATGAGCGAAGTTCCACATTCCTCAGCAATTGGGTTAATCATGTACGCTATGCTTTGCAACCGACCTGACATCTCGTATGCGTTGAGTGCAATGAGCAGATACTAGTCAGACATAGGTAAGAAACACTAGGAAATAGTGAAATTTATCCTAAAGTACTTGAGAAAACTAAGTATGTATTTGTATTATATAGAGGTCTTGAAAGCGAGTTGGTTGTAAAGGGCTACACCGACGCAAGCTTCCAGCCCAACACCGATTATTTTAAATCTCAGGTTGACTATGTGATTTGTTTAAATGGAGGTGATTTTAGTCGAAGAAGCTCCAAGCAAGCAACCGTGACAGATTCAACAACGGAAGACGAGTACATCACCGCAGTAGAAGCGGGGAAAGAGGTTGGTTGGATTAAAAGCTTTATCGCTGGATTGGGTGTGATGCCCAACATATTGGATCCCGTGACATTGTTATGAGATAACAATGGAGTGATAGCTCAAGCTAAGGAGCCAAGGGTTCACTCCAAAACTAAGCATATACAAAAAATGCTTCCACATCATACGACAGTTCGAGAGAGATGGAGAAGTGTAGATATGTAGAGTAGACATGGATAATAACGTTGCTGATCCTCTGACTAAGTCTCTGACACAGACAAAGTTTGAAGGTCATATTAAGTTTATGGGCATAACTCAAAGTGTGAGTTGGTCCTAGTTCAAGTGGGATTTTTTTGGGTTTTTATGCCGTAGAACAAGCCACACCTTGTACATTATCATTTGATTTAATAAACAGTTGACAAACGTTTTATTATCATTAAGTTGTAATGCTAGTTAGTACAAGGGTAGCTTCATCCCTTCATCTTATTTTGTACTTGTTCTACTTTTGTAGCTGGAAGTATGATGTTTCCCCTTCTCAATATTTGAAAAGGATGTTTTATAAAAAAAATTGGCTGATTAAAAAAAAAAGTTGTGATGCTAGTAAAACCATGAATTAGTTACTTTTGGGAGGTATTAGGGAACATTTCCCAAATAGTATAACCCTCATAAGGGAAAAGAGTTAATCCATTCATTAATCCCTAGACCAATTCGATAGTTAGATTTAGAGTGACTTTTGACGAGAAAATCACGTTTTACTGGGATATGAGTCAAAGTCACAAATTCCAAAGAGTTTGACATTTGGACGACCCGCCTTGAGAGTACTTCATAGAAATAAGACATGAGTACATCTCAACTACCCGCATAGTCTTTCGTCGTACAACCATGACATCACCATGCAGGGTCGGCCCCATTCCTTGGCCATTTAGGTCATTGCCTATGGCCACAAGGAGATGGAAGGACACAATTTCAAGGAGATAAAATTGGGTTTATAAGTAAATAATCCCATGCCAATTGACACAATTAAAACCCAAACGAAAATACTACCCCACGTACGTCCCTCAATTTCAGCAGATTTTTTTTTATAACTGTATTTCAGGGAAAATTTGAATCTTAACCGACAACTTTGTATAGAAGCCCAATTTCATTTGAAATTTTTTTTAATTATCATATTTCAGCCAATTTGTTTTTCAAAACATAATAGGATTTTGTTTCCAAAATATATTAGAATGTGGTTTCCAAAACATGACTTCCTTCTTCTTAATTCTATTATTTTTTTTAATATTTTTCTCTCTTCAAAATCATATATAAATATGACGGTAATTTTAGGCTTAAATTCATCCCAAGTATTTCCAATCTTTCGTCTCCAAGTTCTCCATTTTTTATTATGATTGCCTTCTCAAATTCTAGATTGTTCTAAAAAAACTCTTTTATTATCATCTGATATTTCTTATCTTGGTTGTGGAGAACAAAAACAGACACGAAAAACAATATACAATACAAGATTAGTAATATTTATAGTTAATTAATGTTCAATTTTTTTTACTAATTAGTTTATACTTTATAACATTCTACTATGAAAGATCTATAATTAGCTTGAAAAAAAAAATGAAGATTCATGTTTAAAAAATATTATATGTTTAGTTGTTGATATATAATTTATTTTCTATATTGGTTACAAGTGTTAAACAAAAGATTAGACATGCTATATAATTTTCTTTATTTTCAGTAATAATAAAGTAACGGAATATTGTTTCCGTTTTAGTTATTAAAAGGACCGTTTTTAAATTTTTACCTAAGGCCACCAAATGTTTAGAGACGACCATGTCACCATGTGATCTACATGATGGGGACTCATGTTTTGAGCTAACCAAATATTTATCCTAACTAGGGGGTGCACCGCGCGTTGCGCGGTGCTTGGCGTGAGCTTAACCGCTATCTGTTACTTGAAAATGTTATCAAGAATTGAAAATATAGTCTATACAGAACAATATGTTCACCGCTATTCACATACTTCGTAACAACAAAAATATGAAACCAAGCCAATTTGTTTTGGGGATTATGAAGTATTATTCCAGGTTTGGAGGTTAGAATTGAGGAAAAACTGCATAACCATGGAGAAGCTGTGACATATATAAATGAAATTAGCAAGATGATAGTTTTGAACAAAAAAAATAGTATTACTTGCTGACAACCATGTGTTAATTAAAATATGTTAGGACATGTAACTCCTAAACCGATAGATATCAATGCTAAAGCAGCATAAACAATGAACATTGCATGATTTTTTTTAGTATCTTGAAGAATTATTTCGTACATTGGGTTTTACATATTGTTAGTTTCTAAACGGTAGTTGAACTGTACTTCTCTTTCCAACTATTATTGTATTCACTACATATTCCTCATGTCCTTTCCCTTTCTTCTTTGTGTTTGGCAAAGTAAATGCATCCCATATATTAACACGATACTTATTAGTTCGGTAAAGTCAAAACAATAAATCACTTCAAGTTAATGTATATCATAGAGGAACTTGAAAGTTTGATATTACTTTCACTATCGGCAATAATTGTGGTCGTCATTCTAAGACTCTAATGAGAACACACAAAGCATCCCTCTCATCAGTACCATCGCATAAGAAACTAAACCCCCTTCAACTTCTTTTCTCAAAGTAAGCTAGTAAAAATCTTGTTTCGGTAAAGTCATGAGAAATGAGATGAACTTGATAAGTTCAGTTCTAAGTGTTTAAAAAATAAAATATCATGATGCACTGCAACCAATCCTATTTGTCGAAGCTAGTACACATCATTCCCTTACATAATCAGATGGACAATCATTTCCGGTTCAGCTTAACATGATTTATATCCTACATACACAAACACTATTAGAGGAATGTATAACCAATAACTGGTTTTTGCTGAATCTTGAATTTCAGCAAAAACCAGTTATTGGTTATACATTAGCTGAGCTATCTCAGAAACAATTTGTTTCTCCTCCCTTGATTATTGAAGCTGGCCTAATCTCAACAGTACTTGTTCAAGTCTTAGACTGCTCAGTTCAAATTCAAGAAGAGACACATACTATCCCCATCACACAACTCTCAAGTCCTATCAAGCTCCTAGATCCTGCAAATATTGAGGAGCCTATATTCACAAAAGCCCAAAGTCTTGAGGGTAATGCTATTATCCGGATATCTAATATTCAAAATCCCTCTATTTTATTGAAAGAAAGGACAATGGTAGATGAGCAATTAATAAGGGGTGAGGCTCAAGGAAAAAAGCCAATCTCCCAATGTAATACCTTACCTCAACCATTAATGCTCTCTGACAAACAAGAGGATAATTGTCTTACACTCTCACAACCAGAGGAATTTTTAGGGCTAGACTGTCTCAATAGTGGCAATACTCAGTCAGGCAAGATATCTCCATTACAAGTGCAGGTAGAGTAAATACAAGTCAATGAAGTTGCAAAATTTTTAGGGCTCAGAAAATCCATACATCATTAAATACCCAAGTTAACTTGCAAGAAGAAGAAGGTAAAGAAAGGAGTTCCTCGAGGCTCTCCTTATGCCTACATTACTAGATCAAAGCTAAAAGAGCCAGGCTGCTCTCTGGTTGAAGCCTCATCAGCTCCTCAGAGTAAGAAGAAGACATTTTTGAATGAAAAGTCTCTTGCCAAACAAGCTTGGGGCTTTGGTAAGGCAATATGTTTAAAGGCAGGAGTGTCAGATCAAGACATAGTGAATCAGATCAAGGATCTTGAGGAATTCAAAAATCATTCAGTGGACTTTGAAGGAGGGTCTGAGGATGAATTTGTTGATCTAGACAAAGACTCAGATCCAGAGATACAGGTGGATAGCATATCTGCCTGTAAGCTTTACATCTGATCTCCCATGAAATTCCTCTCATGGAATGTGAGAGAAATCTCCTCTCCGCAAATGAGTAGATGTCTTAGTTCCTTGGTGCACAAGCAAGCTCCTAGTTTCATCTTATTTCAAGAGTCCAAGATGGACTCTTTTCTTCCTAATTTTCTAAGAATCTGTGGCCTTAATAGGGGATGGGATTCTTGCCATACAGATGCTGTGGACATTACAAGTGGACTGATCACAATATGGAAGTTAAGAGATTTTGCTTACTCATATAACATTGAAGAGGATAGGGCTCTTTTATGGATTGGTAACCTTCTCCCTTGTCAAAGTTAGTGTTGCATTATCAACATATATGCCCTCTCTTCAGCTTCACAGAGAAAGGAGCTTTGGCTAAAGCAAAGGTTTGATGAATAATGCAACTAGTTTTCTTGGGGCACAAGGCACACAATTCTGGGAAGGATAAGTATAACTTTGGTGGTTCTGTTTGAGTGTTGCTTAGTGATAAAGTTATGTGCACTGCTCCTTTGCTTATTGGAGTTGCTGGTTTTGGTTTTGTTCTTCTTTCTATTGGGTTTTGGGCTGGGAAGGGTTGGGGTGGGATGGGTACTGGTGTGAGTTTGGTAAGGCTCTATTTTTATTTTCCTTTCACTGTCTGGTGTGTGGGTGTTGTTGTCTTCTAAGTTTTTGTGTGGGTAGATGCTTCTAGGACTGAGTGTTTTTGCAGGTTTTATTGTTGCTGACTGTCCTTTTGGTTTTCCAAGGATGGAGAGGATCTCAACCTCACGGATCTTCCTCAATTGTTGCTCATGATCCTCTCCAGTTGCTGCATATATCTCAAGCTGGTCTGCTCATCATGCTTAAAGACTAAGCTCTCAAACTGGTCTGCTCATCATGCCTAAAGATCTGATGCTGCTACTAGATGGGATAATCTCTTTCAATATTCAACCCTTGGCCACTTCATTCTGATCTGGCACATCCTTACGATTACTAGCCCCTTGCATATCGATATTACCAAGATTATTAGGCCTTTGCAGATCTATACTACCAACATGGATATACTTGCTCTTCCTCTTACTCCTGGATTTTAATTTGGACATCAACCTTTATGTTCCTTGTATCTTAAGCAAGTGGTTTGGGGTAGTGGCTTTGTGCTTCATTAACTTACAATTTTGTTTGAGTTTGGTATTCATGTATGAGTCTAGAATTCAAGTGGGTTACCCTTAGAACATTCCTTACAAGTTGGGTCGGGTAATTCCTTAGCCGGTTGGTTTGTATTTGTAATTACTTTTGACTCCTCTTTTACCTCAAAGGAGGTTTAATCTAAATTTGCTTTGCCGATAAAAAAAACCAATAACTGGTTTCTTGTTTATCAAAATCGAGGAAACACCTACATTTAGAAGAATGTATAACCAATATCATGATTAAGGTACAATCAACAACATAAAACTCACTAAATTAAGCTTATATTCAATATCAACTTTAGTCTGTTTAAGATGGCATCTCTAAAGAGAGCGGACACAACATAAATTTTGAATGGTAGTAAATCATACAAATTTGTCTATTGCACGACCAACACAATCAAATGTATGGATGCATATAGTAACATGAATGTTATCATGTTACTAAAAAATGAATCCAAAGTCTCAACTAAGTATTATTATCTGGAATACTCTAGGATGATAGCTACAGAATAATAGAATAATATTCTACCAATGTCCTTTCTTGAAAGATACTACGGGTTTAGTACATATTGTGATGAATCCAAAGAGAATCCACTTAAGGTAAAATAAAAACAGCAGTGAAAGAGATCAAGTAGATAAAATTCAGAAGATGTTAAAAATTTCAACCAATATACATTAGATAAGTGTGTATACCATCGCTTTATGCAGATTAATTGTGGTACAATCACCAAGTGCATGAATATTCTCACACCAGTCAACTCGCAACCACTTATCAGTTGCTAAAACTTGCATATTGCCCTGCAGTTAAAAGGACATATACATGTGATACAAGTTATAATTGCATTTTATCACTACACACAAAAGAAAGTAGGAAATGTTGAGACATATATATACATAGGTTTGGAAGAAGCTGACCTCACCGATTTGCTTCATAAAATCCATAACTATAGGTTGGGTTCCAATACCACTTGACCATACCGGCATTTCATATGGTCAAGTAAAAAGTTTCCCACCATTTCCTCTTTCTTTGTCAGAACTTTCTCAACAATTGGTCCAGTTTTTAAATCTATATCGTTCCTCTTGAACTTTTCTTCTACGAAGGCTGTTATTTTCTTGCCAAACTTCCAAAGACACAAAACAGTCATAACCAAAGTACTACATAAGTGGAAAATTTATATCCACGAAGCTATCCTATGATTAGCACCTGGGAAAAAAATTATTGGATTTATAAAGTTTTATGGTTACAACACAAAAATAACAAAATGCAAAAATTGAGGGAAAATAAGAAGGCTATAATAAAACATAGAGAGAAGTTCGGTACCTTAGAAACTTTCTTACATCCTACAAACTTGAATAAACCCTTGGGTCATTCACTCAATCCGAACCCTATATAATGTCTCATTTCACTGATAGGCTATATAATGTCTCATTTCACTGATAGGTTTAAAATTTGGCTGGTACGCTGTAAATCCTGTAATGCATCAAGGTCCTAAACTAATTTCCAGTTGTGGACAACACGCAGAATAAAGCATCGCACAAAAATGATAATAAAGATAACTTGGTTGTTGAGCAATAGGCTCATCTGCTTCCACACAATCACCAGGTTATGCTCCAACATGTTGTAAAAAATAGTCTCATGAAAATTTAATAAATGAATCACTAAAGATTCATAATTAGAAAGAGAACTCAATCAAAATCATGTTGATGACTGAACCCAATTAAAAACATAGTCTATGCCTTCAGTACCTGAACACAGTGACAAACATATGTCTCTACCATTATCACTAGGTAATCAAAGGTTCTTACTCGTTAGTTTTCAGTTAATTGTTGTGGAGTCAGAGATATGTACAACTCTACTCTCACTGCAAAGCCAAGGAAAATCAAGAAATTCAGTAGTCCGCAAGTTGACAGTATAAGTTAACTAAATTCCCCTTGTTTAAATGCCAGTTCTTTTTAGTCAACTTAGGTGCCATGCTTTTAAATTCCACTTGTTTATTATAGTTTCATACTCCCATATTAAATATATATAGAAATTGTTGAATAGTCATAGAAAACTAATTTTCATTCTTCAACTCTATGAATTTCAAAAACCAGTTCAGAAACCTTACTCAAGCCATTTAAAATAAATTATCCAAGGCTCATCAATTATCGAATAAGTGTGATCCCTCATAAAATAAGAATTCATCAAGGAAATACGAATTGTTCTTAGATGCAGTATTTACGCTAAAGTTACACTTGAACACAAATCTTCTAAATAAGTGTTAAACCTATCTCTTTGGATTTTTATTTTCCACCTCTTGCTTATTTGAATTGTGCTTAAAACTCACCTTGGACCACTAAAGGCATATTTCATTCTTCTAACTAAATTAACATATTCCAATTCTGATAAAAGCTTTCATCGGACCCACATAGAGCTATGGATCAAACAAAAGCTCAGCAGAAAATTCAGTTCAACACTCATCTATAATTGCATAACACCCTTCGATTAACAC
>JAYMTN010002185.1:0-11446 GCA_036897425.1 Erodium trifolium | reverse complement strand
AATCACTCTCACAGTCATGCTGTTAATAGGAGATATCGAGAAACGGCTGCAAGTGAGACATCTCGTGCAGGTATTATATATGTTACTGTAAACATATTAAGTGCTTTTGATCTAGGTTAAAACCCTAGTCCTTTTCTCCCTAACCGTTGTTGCTGAGAGCCTATTATTGATTTTATTTCCTTAAATGACTTGTTGTTTGATATGTGTCCCAAAACTCTTAAGTGCATAATATTGTAAAGTATGACATCATCAATTTACCGGCATAGATGCAAACTTCCATATTAGTCTTGAGGATAGTTTTGAATCTCTTGTAGGAGTTATTTAAATTATTAGATAGGTACACTTTACATGAGTAGTCTTGCTGTATAGTACTAGTTAGTAGAGGGAAGGCTTTGATGACTAAACACATCTATTCCTAGTTTATTTTGGATCCACCCCTTTTCCTTCTCATTTTTTTGAATATGGAAGCGCTACCTTGTTATCTTTGTCTTACTTTGGAGGGTGTAATGAAGTAACTCTTAGCTTCAGTACATACATACGCTTCTACATATATTATATGCTGGTTGCTTGATTGTTTTTACTATCCATATATACTATTGTTCTTTTTTACTTTCTGGTTTATTTTGCGTTTTTTACCGTCTGCAAAAACTTCATTTGTTCCATCCTTTGCTTCTCAGGCTCTCTTTAGATCATGTTTTCTATCTGCTTCAACAAGTGTGGTACATCTTGCATTGCAGAAAGCACTGTGGCTCAAGAAGGTCAAGTTGGTGATAGTTTCGGTACTCATAGGTCAGGTGAACATACTGTGTCAGATGTAAGTTCTCTCTCTTCAATCTTCATGCTCATTTATGTTAAGTCTGGTTGTGACCTGTGGACTTCGTTGATTCTACAGTCTGTTCTCCTTGCATGCAGTGGCGGAACCAGGAATTTATTTCAGGGGTAGCCATCGATATTAATAAATATATAAAATAAAATAAGCATTATCAAGAATAGTTTACGACCTAAAAAGCACAAAGAATGAAGGATATAGTAGATAGGGATCGGTATTGGACTGTTGGAGTTTTATTGGATTAGATAAAATGTCAATAGAAAGGGGAGCCATATAAAAAAATTGTTTTCACCAAGGATCGAACCTGGGTTGCACAGGTAAAACAAACAACCTTATACCACCGAGCTAACTTTTCTTTTAGTTAGGGGTAGCCATGGCTACCCCTATCCCCCTCTCGTTCCGCCCCTGGTCGGTCCCTTAGTGCATGGGCCTATTAGCAATGGTCCAACATGCAAAAATCTAGGGGACCTTAGAAACCCATTATCCTTTTTATGAGTTGTGACTATGCTGATGCCACACGATTGGCATCTTTGAATGCTGCAGGATCCATTTATATTAGCATATGGAAATTTTTGGACTTCTCTTTTTTCACTAGGTCAGCACGGCATGCTAGGCTGGTCGTGCGTAGCAGAAGCCGTATTAGGCACATACATGTATATCAACTTTCTACTTTCCATAAAGAGTCTATTGACTGCATCTTAATTGCCCTGTTTTGATTGGTGCTTGGTTGAGTCCTCACTAGCTAGCAAGTGAAAATGTCACAGCTTATCAGATAATATCCCATCAAAAACCAATACGGAAAAGAACAAAAATGTTGCTGAACATAGAGACAAACACCAAATGAACAATAACCCTGAAATAATGATAACTCGTGATGAACAAATCATAACAGACAACAAGCACTGAAGGAGGATAGATGCATTGCATCTCATGGTGCCTTACAAAAAATAATAATACAGTCTACTACACTCTAGACTAAAGAAACTTTGTTAGGGGTATAGTGTAGGAATAATCGTGGGCTCTCCCGCTAGAATGGAGAATGATAAGGATGCATGTCTTTCGCCTTTTTAGACCAATTTTTAGCCCCAAAGTATGACTTTGGGCAAGAGGGAGTTGGGTTTGACACTTAGCCTTGTTGCCTTGCCTAGAGGAGAAGGTCATCAACTTCTTATGGTAAAGCATTGTTGTGGTGGTGGCCTTATAGCCACCTTTAAACCCAGTACTACAAAGAAACAAGGATATGGCCACTAACTGTCTATCAAAGTGGGGCTAGGTGTGCTCTTATTGACAAGACGTTTTCAAGGTAAGAGCACATATGCCCATTGCTAGTTTTAGGTATAATCTCATTCTTCCCAGCTACTTCATAATATTCATTTTACAACTTGTTCAGGAATTTCTTTAATCTTTAATACCGGTGTCAACTTTTTTAGGTTTCTTTATCTTTTTCTTGTTGCACTCTTTGGGTGCATAACCCTACCACTATTTCTTCCTTACTTGTGTCTGTTCTTTTGCCATATTTCCTTCTTATTGTATTTTCTAATTAATCAACAAGAAATGGTGGGTTCTTGAGGCACCTATTAGTGATGGACTGCCAAGGGCAGTGGGTTGAGATGCCCGCCACGTGTCAAGCCCATCCAAGTTGTTCCCCGAATAAAATATGAAAAGTCCTTGTTGTAACACGTGGCCTATCGTTATTCGATTCCATTAAGTTACAATGATGGTTGTGATTGAGTGGAGATTCCTTTCACAAAAACCATTTCTTTTCATGTTATCAGAAAGCAATGTGTGTAATGCATATCTTTTGGTGGCAAGATAACATATAGTATACATCTATGCATATATAGTAGAAAGAGTGAGAAAAGGAAATGGTATAAGTTGTTGACTTTGAGGTTTCTTTCCTTTTGTTTCTTTTGGTTTTTGCTTTTGGAATTTGGAGCTTCTGGATTGGTCATGGTAGAACTTGTGCATTTCCAAAAAAATCATTCCTGATTTCTATAGGTCGTTAGAGTTACATATATCAAAAGATGCTAGAAGAATGTGTCTGTTAAATCAAACTTACCCGAAACAAGTGAAACTGTTTACAAATGTTTTTGGTTCACATAAAAGATTTTCCTTATTATTGTAAAATGTGGGCGAAACAAAAGAGTACATTACTGTCTATTACAACTTTATTTATAAATGGAATACGAACCTGAAGTAAAATTACTGGATTAATTAGAAAGTGAGTCGAAATGGAATATATGTTTTCATTCAAATGTCGTTTGGTTGGCTCTGAACTGAACCTAGTAAACACGTTTACTGTAAAAGTAATATATGATATTGTGCATTGTGCTAAGTATAATAAAGCCTCAATATTATTAGATATGACACTTCTGACCAAAGTATATTTTCATGTATTTCTTTGGGACGAAATCGATCTTTCTTCGAATCTAAATAAAGACTATAGATGACCATTGAAATACACCGTGGATGAACATTATCTATGTTGAAACGCTTCAACAGTTTCTTAATATATGTGAGATGGATGGATCAGACTGCTACCATAGAAATATGCTCGATTTGCAAGCCGAGACAATATTTTGTTTTCCCCAAATCTTCCATTTCAATTTTCTTTTTTTGTATATTATGCTGTTTTGAAGATCTCTTCTGGAGTCTCAATTAGATTCATATCATATACGTATACTGCTACAATAAAAAACCCAAAGTTTGTTTTCTTAATGAATACAAATGGACATATGATATTATTCTTATAACCTTTTCTTTTGAAGTACTTGTTGAGCCGATTGTACTACATTTTCACAATTGTTTTAGTCCATATAATGATTTACGTAATTTTATCGAATACAGATATCTTGAACTAATTTTCATTGCTTTGTGCAATTCAAGGAGTAACCAGTTATACGTTCATCATGTACATATATAAGTCTTGCTTTATATTGAGTAATTTTGTTTTTCTCACTCATTTTCCTTGTGAATACCCATTCGTATCCAATAGATGTAACATCTTCTAATGAGCTTTTCTCATATTTTGTATTCATTTGTTATTTTGTTTTTTCAGGAAGCAATGTTTTTCCCTCAACTGACATCCCACGCTCTTGGCTTATATTAGAGGAATCAACTGTTGCATTTGTAGTATCATCAACCATCTTAATTTTTACAGGTATGTAAGAAACATCTATAAATAATCTTATTATCTTTATCGTGTCTGCAAATACATTAAGAATTTTATTTCCAACTTTTCTTTCTCATGCCTTTTGTACTTGTTTCACTTTTGGTGGGACGACGTATAAACATTTCTTTCATGAGATTGAAAATTGTTACGTCTGAAAATCGAGATTAAGGCTTTTGCCTTGCCCAAAGTTATCATGAGTAAAATAAATCAAATACCGAGTTCAAAATAAAATGAAAGTGTGTACCTCATGAATAGATCTTGTCGTTAAGAAATATATCTTGACGAGCAACTTATACCGATAATGTCTTATAAAATATGGACAAAACAAAAGAGGAAATCACTCTTTATTACAACTTGATTTAGAATCGGAACAAGAACCAAAAGCAAAACTAACGGACAAAAAGACTTGGAAAATGAGCCAGGAAATGGATGCCAAATTAACACTTTCATTCTCCATATCCTTTCAATCTCATAAGATGAAACCAGAGCTATTTTCAAGCAAAATAACCAAGATTTGAACCAATAAGAAAAGGCCACCAAGCAAAGGCTTGTCCTAGCAAAGCTTTGCCTTATTACTAACTTAATAGGGTGGTGGCCACATGCATGAGCCACACGTGGGTATTTTTGTAGGTAGATAAGGTTAACATATTGTTTGAATAAAGGGGACCCAAATTAAGAAAGAAAGAAAAATCAAAATAGATGATATTGTTTAGAGGAATGAAATTGTCCTGTTTGGATGGGATATGATGGCTGATGGGCATCCAATTTATCCAAACTGGGAGACATGAGTACCAATGTGCACAATCCCTGACCAAAACAGTCTCTCATTCTTCAACTTGCATAGCATAACTTTGATTCTTTTTGGGGCACAATTGCTATTCTTATCTGTTGCACATCCATTGTCCTTATTGTGCCTTGCAATCAGATGGTGGTAGTGACAAAGGAAAAGATATGCAATCCATGTAAAGATATACCAAATAACCAAGAGCAACCACAAACGACAACACCAATATATATCACACTACTAGTTATACTATTCAAGTTTCACAATCACCAAAAGCCATATATGACATTAGATGGATGATGTTAAAGTGGAAATTTGTAGTAGAGCTAGGGCACTAAATTGTCTTAATAACTTACATAGTTCAACAAATCAAAATCGAGTATTCTCATGTCGTTTAGTGATTCAAACCATGTAATTTCTTTTGGTGGTGATATTGTTTTGTTGTTAAATGTATTTTCAACATTGGTAGGTACATAATGGTGTTAAATTCCTCAACCTCAATATGATCTAGGTGGCATACCACACAATTGATACTAGGTCAGTTCCTTGCCACATTTACTTGGTTATGGAATAGCACTAGGATGGGCATATAGGGATGAAGATATAATATATATTTACAAGGAAAAAGATAAGGAAAGGTGTGAGAAGAGAAGTTGTTTAGAGCACTTCTGGTAGCTGCAAGTTCTGCAACATGAATAAAAAAATATACACAAACATAAAATAATTGAGAAAGAAATGGGCTTATGTGTACCACTCAAAGAACAGAATAAGATGGGTCCACCATATTATCATCTCTACAAAATTGTTATATTGTGCATGAAAATTATTGAAATGTTAACAGTAGATTATGAACAGATTAGGCTCCATTCACACACTATTTTTTCACTTTCTGAAGAGTTCATACCAGTAAAAAGCTTATACTTGTGCATTCTTCTTGCTATCCTTTAGTATACAACAAATTAAAGTGCATAAACCAAAGTACACATATTTGATGGCAATTAACTAGTAAGAAACTGCTATGCAGAGGCATTGCTCTGTGTTTGTGATCCTAGTAGTAGAAGTTCTATTGGCCCCCACTACCTTATTCACTCTCATCCAAGTTTACATAGATACTTCTTTACTGCCAATTATTATCATTCTTTATTGCATATGTCTCTCTCCGTGTGTGTGTGTGTGTGTGTGTGTGTGTTCGAAGTTGTTTTTTTTAGGTAGGGCTTTGTGTGGACATGTACTACTTTCCAATATGATAGTGTTGCTATTTCATCATGTTATGTGTGGCTCAAATGGTTGAGACAAACAGCACTGGAGTCTTATATATTACCTAACTCATATGGTTGGTTGATCAAGTTTGAGCTCCTTATAAAACTGAAGGGAAAATATGTATTGGTTGAAAAGTGTTATTTCAAAAGTATTGTTTTTTTGTTGTTCTAAAATCTAAATAGGTTATTATTAGCATACAACCAAGATTTGTCCCTCCAGAAAATTGAGAAATTAAGAGCTTTCTAATAACTCAGTTTTAAAAACATTTTCATGAGGCACATAATCTCGTTTCCTTAAAGGATATTATACGTGTTATAGCTTTAAAGAGGATATTACTTTTTTTATACAATAAAAATAGAACATTCTTGATTTTATAACACATAAGCCATATTTATTGATACTCGGAATTAAACCAGTGGCATGAAAACATTATGCAGGGTGTTTTTAATATTTAATCTATGAGCTTGGAGATTTGAAAGGTGTTTGGGTGCATGCATATATGTTTACCTATTGGAAACCATTATTTTAGCATATATGCATAATGGAAAGTGATCATATTATTATATGATTCTCCTAAACACCAAAATGTTATTCCTCACACTTTATTGATCATTCACATTACTGTTATTTTTTCAAAAACATAGTCACCTAAAATATGCAACTTGTTGTAATTAATATTTAATATTATATTCAAATGGCTCCTTTTTACTGTTTGTTCCATTAAGCCCATATCATGATATGTATTTTTCTGGCTTTTGCATCCTTGCTGTGAAGGTAAGATCCACATGTATGTTATCTATCTGTACTTTAATTCAAAATTGAGAATGTCGTACACGTAAATAATGTTATTTTAGTCTAACCTTAGCTAGAGCTAGCTAGCTAGGACGTAGCCGCTGTCTGTATATACTAAGTCCAAGTAGCACTTAGGGTTATGTTATTATAGTAGAAATACAGTAGAGAAAAGCTGAAGTTACGAGAATATTGAGCACTTTATTGGTTAATTAGATAGGAAATAATGGTTTGTGGCTCAAGTTTAGAGGGCATTATGCTAAATTTCCATTTTAGGCAGTCAATGGTGTTGCCTAAAAAGGAAGGGAACAATTAGAAAGTGATGCAGATTCTCTTCCCCTCAGCCTCAAATCCAACCGACAGCTTAATTTTTCTCTACACATCAACCCCTCTCTTTCTCTTTCTCTTTCTCCAGTGCGGAGAATTGTTTATATTTAGCACTTTATGTCTTATTTTAATGGTCTCCACTCGATCTCCTCAATTAATTAACATAAATGTTTATTGTTCCTTTTGATTAAGAAACTTATATATGTTTTTGATCATCTTTAGGGGGGTATGGTTTGAATTTGTTATAATTACCCTGTAAAGTTATTTGAAAGTTATGAAAACAAATATACTGTCTCTGTTGATCTCTACAATAACATGGAGAAAAAAAGAAGAAGAAAAAGGAGGGTGTTGATCTGATCATCATCTACACAGAGGAGTAGGACAAGTGGGGATGGGAGTGAAAATCATAACTCTAATAAATAATTGTGTCATATATATGAGCAGCTCTTTTCAACAAGTGGGGGCCAAAATGGGGTGAGGAAATACTGTGCTAATAATTAATAAATATGCACAGTAGCAGTGGTAGTATCTGTTGGTGGTGGTGATACGAGTAGTGGGTCTGTCTCACGTATGACCAACCCCTCACGATCATCATTAATGCACAATATCTCTTCAAGATTAGCTTTGCTGATCACACTTTTAGCTTCCTTATTGGTGGCACTTGTCTTATAATCAACTGGCAGTAACATTGGGGGTGATGGTGCGTGCGTTTTGGTGAGCTCTCTCGCCCTCTCCACTTGAAGCTTCCAGTCCGTTCTGCAGAGCACGCAGAGCATGAGCAGGGCACAGGACGCCTGCGCCGCCAGCAGCCCCAGCCAGAGCCCGGCGAAGCCCATTTTGGCCACGAAGCCCATCAAGATGGCCACCGGCATCCCCACCAGGTAAAACGACCCCAGATTGATGTTCGCTCCCGCGGTGGGCCTCGCGCTCCCCCTCAGCACTCCGCACCCCGTCGTCTGCGGGCAGTTCCCCAGCTCGCACAGCCCTACTATCGGCAATGCCACCGCCGTCAGCTCGAGTATCTCCGCGTCGCTCGTGAAGAATCTCCCCCACCGGTGCCTCATCAGGGTCGTGAACAGCGTGGCCGCCAGCCCCAGCCCCGCCGCGCATAAGAGCGAGACAATCATGCAAATGCGAGCCTTGGCGGGGCGGTTCGCGCCCAGCTCGTTGCCAACTCTGGTGGACACTCCCAGGCTCAGGGCCGAGGGGAACACGTAGACGAGAGACGTGGTCTGGATGAGGATCCCCATGGAAGCAATGGTTGCTTTCGGGTTGGCGAGCAGTCCGCACAGCATTATCATGAACTCATACCACCACCACTCGAGGCAGACGGAGGCGCACGTGGGTACGGCGAGGGCCAGCAGGGAGGACCACCCCCGGAGGCAGTCCATGCTCGGAGCAACCCACGACCCCTCGTAGACCCGGGAGAAGTAGACGAAAGAAGAAAGCAAAATGAAGAGGTTGAGATTGGTCCAAACCATCGCGATGGCCACTCCGGCAATACCCATCTTCAAGTGTACCACGAGGAGGAAGTTGAGCGGCACGTGCAAGAGGACGGAGACAGCCGAGCAGTAAGTCAACGGCATTGTGATCCCCTGCGTCCTCAAGTAGATTCGGAGCGGGTGGAGGAGGGAGAGGAAGAAGAGGTCCGGGATGGAGAAGAGAATGAAGGTGTGCGCCACGGATGATATCATGGCGTCCTGGCCGCACCAGAGGAGGATGGAGCTCATGTTGAGCCACAAGAAGGTGATGGGAACGGAGGCGCAGAGGAGGAGGAGGACGGTCCTCTGCAAAGTAAGGCCAAGAAGCTTCATCTGCTTGGCGCCGTAGGCCTGTCCGCAAATGGGTTCCATCCCCATGGCCAGCCCGGAGATCACCGAGTAGCCGGTGATGTTAGCGAACCCAATGGAGAGGGAGCCGCCGGCGAGCTCCAGCTCCCCGAGGTACCCCAAGAAGAGCATGGAGATCATCGCTCTCGAGTACAAGAGCAGACCCGTCATGGCCGTCGGCCCTGAGATCCTCCCTATCGCCTTGATTTCCTCAAATGCCTGAACGCCAAACAAACCATCAAAACAGAGTCCGGTAAAACAAAAAGAACCAATCTTGACTACTTCTTGTTCATTAATTTGTGTTACCTCAGAAGGGGTTGGCCATCTCTGAAGCTGTTGCTGCAGATCATCCTCATACTCACAATCATCGTGATCGAGCGAGGCCTTGTTGGGATTGAAGAAATGGGTTTTGTTGGGAGGAGAGAGAAATGAGGTCGGTGGAGAAGATGGCTTTGGGTTGCACATAGTGATGATGATAATGGGCAAACACAGGTATGGTCTCTTCTCTGCAATGTTCTTTCCTTTCCTGCTCAAGCTATGCAAAGCCTTGTTGGGTTTCAGGCTGTGGTCTGCTTATAGCTTCTTATGTTGGGCTTAAGCCATGCCTTGTGTGTGTATATATACACATGGAGGCCTTCGACCCTACACTTTGTTCCCCACGTGTCACTATATATGGAGAGAGTACTTGACAAGGAAAATAAAGTGCTCAAAGTGTAAGAAAAGGGGGCCCTACAAATTATTTTTTTAAATAATCTTTTTGTAAAAAGAAAACGTTACTTACTCAGCTTCTCAATTTTATATTTATGTCATGGGTGGGTATAGTAGAGACTAATGTCTATGGTTCACACCGTTGAGGAAGAGGAGGTGGTTGACAATTAGTTATGGCTAATGATAAATATTGTATCGTCAATCTAAATCTTAACCTTATCTAATTAATTGTTTAATGATGATGAAAAGCAATTAGCAGCTTAAATTTTAATCTAAGATTAACCGCCTAACGAGTTCCTGTCCCCTTCTAGTTCTAAATTCTAATCATGGTGGGTTTTACTTTTCACTTGGTGAAGTTTGTGATAGAAAAAAGATAATCTTTATAATTAATAATATATTGTTGGGCTTTTTTTAATTCATGCAAACAAAAAGAAGATAAAAGCAAAGTGCATCTTGGATAGATTGCCAAGTGGAATGAATGGATGAAGATGTAATTAACAGTAGCTAAACATTAGCTGAAATGACAAGAGGGGTTTTTTATTTTATCTTTTGTTGTAGTAATAGAAACCCGGTGGTGGAGTGGAAATGGACACATATGTCTGCATTTTGTTAGGCAAAGCAAACCATACATGTTCTGAAGCACAAAGCCATGTGATGAAAATCCAAAGGGCTAGTTGCCCAATATAGGAGGTGCCAAAAATTCATCTGTTTCAGGTCCCATTGTATCTTTTCCTTTTAGTTTTTACTTGTTCGGGCTGGAGACAAAGTATGGGGTTTTTTGCTTCTTTTTCTCAAACAAAAGGTAGTTTTTTACCGACCAAAGAAGCTCAACCACAACCAGAATCCCAACAAGAACACTTTGTTGCTCATATGGGGTAGAGAGCTGTAAAGCCTAATAATTCAACTCCAGTAGAGATGGTGATATGGTGGACTATCAGGGGACACCCCCAATTGTTCAAGCGCCATGTTTTTATTTTATTTATGCTAGAGGTGTGAACTCGAATCCAATTAAGTGGGGGCAGGAATAGGGTTTAATGAAAAATTAGAAAAAGAAATGCTTAATGGTGTGGTTATGGACTTTTTTATGCTAAGTGGACGTTTGTAATCCATCGGGACTGGAGAATGAATTGAAGATTCCAAGCACAATAATCAAAACAAAATCAAGTAGTGGTTGACCTTTACTATGCACAGTATGATTAATTTGTTGGATGAGATAAGTCATCAAGAGTTGTTTTGGTCTTGAATGAGAGACCAAGAATGTGATCGGTGGGCCAAAAACCAAAAAACCCTGAAACCGATAAATCTTAACATCACCCGAGTATTTGAAACCGAAACTCTTGGCTAAATTTTCGGTGGTAGAAGTGTCGAACCGCTTGCCTGATAGTTGGTTGCTAGTTCTTCATCAGCCAAACCAGAATAAACCCACCCGACCGGTGTTGTACCACATGTATCGCATGCTATGAGCCAACTTGGACACCACGAGGATCTCCAACATAATCATGATCCAGCCGTTGGTTGGTCTCGACAGATCGATGCCTCAGATTCACCTTCATGGGTTAATCTCGATCGTCCATCTCACATATTAGAGGGTTGTGGCACTCCCACGTGGTGAAGCCACCACCACACTTACCTTATCGACTATGTATCTCTGTCTCTCAGACTCACCTCTCGCTCGACTATCATGTCACGCCCCAAATCCGGTTTGACCGGACTCAAGACGTGACTTAAGAAATTAGTAATAATAATAG
>JAYMTN010002184.1:0-11447 GCA_036897425.1 Erodium trifolium | reverse complement strand
GTATCTTCTGGAACAATCTCTTCGGCGAGGGCTGGTGCTCCGATTTACTGACTTCCGGGACCCGGTCAAGGTCAACCTTACTTACACGAAGCTTCCAGGTTTTTGCTATAACTGTGGGCAGATAGGCCACGTGGTGTGATATTGTAAGCTGAAAGTTCGGGGTGATCTAAAGTTTGGAGCTTTTATGCTGGAGTATTAAAAGGACAAACAGAAGAAGTCCTATGCTACGGAATGGGAAGAGCCAAAGCGAGCACCTCCGAGACAAGGGGAAACATCTATACGTGTTGTACCTAGGGGTCCCCCAGCTCTCAGGGATACCCAAGAGGGTGCGGGATTGGGTGGCATTGAGGCTCATGGGATCGGGAGAGTAGATCCGGGATGGAAGAAGGTGGTTCCAGACCAACTTTTTGGCGACCAGGGCCTATTGGCTCCACCACCGAACCTGAGGAGAGAAGGGATCGGGAATGAAGTGTTGGAAGTTAATGCTCCGTCTCCTGCTCGGACCAAGCGCTCTGCTGCGGATGTATCTCGAGATGATCAGGCGATGGTTGGTAAACAGTCTCGTCAAGAGGAATGTTAGACACCGCTGATTGGACTAAAGCATGCGTGGAGGAGGGGTTCGATGACATTTTTTGCTTCATGACTACTTTGATCTTAATTGAAAGTTAAGGTACCGGGTTTGTGGTTTTTGAAAGTTAAATGTATTTATTTTGCAATCCGCGTGGTTAAAGTGTAACTTTTTTAATATATATTTTTGTTTTACTTCTGTTTCATTAGTAGCAAGTTTTTGGGTGGGCTTTCGAACTGGCCCAAAGTGAGTACTGATCTCGGCCCAATTGAATTATCCACAATTTTCCTAAATAAGGATATCACTGACCTTCCATCTCCACGAATTATCAGTAACGGACAAAACGGCCACCACTAGTACACACTACAGTCACTGCGCAGACAGACCGACACACTCCTCTTCCTTTCCCGAAACTTCAACGGTCACTTTTCCCAACTCCGGCTCCACATAAAACCCCAGATCCCATCGCTCCCACCTCCAAAATTCCATCACTTTCCTCCACTTTCTCTCTCCCCAAACACTACCCACAAGACCCGTTTGCCCAATTCCTCTTTTTCCATCCTCCCACAGCCGCCAAAATGCCCGTCAATCCCGCATCCCAACTCTCTCTCCTCCTAATCCTCGCTCTAGCCTGTTCGCTCCCGCCGCCGGCTCTGGCTGAGCCCGCTTCCAAGGCCCAGGACGGCGGCTCCGGGAAGCTGCATCTCTGGTGCGTGGCTAAGAACAACGCCGAGGACGCTACCCTCCAGACGGCGTTGGATTGGGCTTGCGGGCCCGGCGGCGCCGACTGTGGCCCGATTCAGCAGGGCGGAGCCTGCTACGACAGCGCCGATGTCCAGAAAATGGCGTCCTATGCCTTCAACGACTACTACAGGAAGCACGGCATGGCCGACGATAGCTGCTACTTCGACAACAATGCGGCTCCCACTAACTTGGATCCGAGTAGGTTCTCTGACCCTTTTCGATTGAAGCTTCCCTGATATTAAATCCGGGGTTTTGTTTTGATGGTTCTTGGATCTGGATTCGATTGCTGTTTAGTTTCTGGGTTTTGTTGGGATTTGTGATTTGGATGTCAAAAAATCCCCAAATCTTTGTCTTTGGCTGATTCGGTAATTCGGTAATTCTGTTTTTTGTTGTTGTTTCAGGTGATGACAAGTGCAAAATGCCATCCAGGTAAACATGAAATCAGATAGAAATGCTGATCTTATATGTACTTAATTAGCCATCTGCTTGATTAGTTGATTACTATGATCTTGTTTGGTTTCTGGGAAAGTTTGAGCAAGTATCAGTAGTGTTTCTAGTAGATAAATTATGAACTTTTTTATTACCAAGGTTAATAAGATCTGTTTGCTTTCTGGGAAAGTTAGATTAGGAAAGTTTGAGCAAGTAACACTAGTGTTTCTTAAATGCAGTAGAGAAATTATTAACTCTTCTATTTCCAAGGTTACAATGATCTTTTTGGTTTCTGGGAAAGTTGGATTGTTAAATTTTTTATCAAGTATCACTGGGGTTTCTTTATTGAGACATAGAAGCATAGGTTTCATGTATACTGCAGTGAAACTTGAAGCCACTGGGTATTGATATTATTGTTGCCAGTTTAGATAAGAGTTAATGAGTTATAGAAATGACCCCGGAATACCATAAATATCCCAATTCCAGTGGGACAAGTCATTAATTTCTTGAGTTCATCTTATGATTTCTGTTGTCGTTGATTCAAATCCCCACACCACACAATCAATTATACAGAAGTTGATATAAACTGGATGTATGTAGGGTGAGATGGTAATTTGAATTTCATGATTCGAGATTTGAATGGTTGACTTTGTGGTAGGTCAGAGTTTCTGTCATAACAACTGATATGGATAATTGTAAAAAAGTACCCAGAAGTGTTCACCTTTTGCAAGTTGTAGCCCTCATCTTTGATAATGGCAGAAACGTGCACTGAAATTGCGTTTTCGTTGCACTTTGAGTAAATTTGTTTCAAAATGATAATTTCACCTTTGAAATTTTGAATTTAAAAACAAAAAATCCATAATTTTCGCTTTTCTTATTTTTCTTCCTCTCTGAACATACAATAAGGAACAAAATTTAAGAGAGATAAAAATACTGGATTTTTTAAAGGGTAAAATTGTCATTTTGAAACAAACATACTCAAATTGCAACAAAAAGAAAAATCCAAGGCACGTTTATGAGAGCTATACCTCCTGGTACTTTTTCACAATTATACCCAACTGATATTATGACATATCTTCTGAACTCTCTCTTAGCTGTACAACCATAGGTGATGATCTGGTTACAACTATTTATTCTTTTTCCATGAGCTGTTCTTAGCCATGATCATTAGGTTGTTTACCATTGGATTAAGATGCACATTTTGACCGGTATTTACAGTTACCTCGTGTTAGTAACTTATGCAATAAGTGTGAATTTTGTTGTGCAGTGTGATAGTGAACAATGCAAGCTTATCTGGTTCACCTACAACCGTGAGCCTGGGGCCTAGTGCTGATCTAAACGGCAGCGGCAGCAGCAGCAGCAAGATGGCCAGAGGATGGTTTTTGCCTATAGTTTTTGGTCATCTGCTCCTTGTAAGCATGCTCGGTTTTCAAGGGCTTTAGTTCAGCTGGAGTGGAAACTTCTTACTTCACTCTGAAGAAGATAACACGGTCGGATTAGCTTAGTTTTAGTATAGTTTAGTAAGTTGTATTCAAACCCATTTGACATAATAAAATATGAGATGATGTGAAGTTTTGTGTCTGTTCTGTATGCATATCTTTGTGCTCTGGCCAACTAATTCTTGTGCATCTTCAAAGCCATATCTTCAAGACCTGAACACAATAAACAAAATAGAGAAGCAGGAGAAGATATATTGAGTTCACTCAAGTTTAGCCTCTTCAAATGATGAGAATCTGAATCTCACATCAGATGAATATATACCCCTATAGAGGGGTAAGAAATATTTGATATTGGTTATAAACCTTAAAGGTTAAGTCTTTGGAAATGTATGATGGGACCAGACACGTGACAATCACTTGAATTTGGGTTTTTCCCAATTGCGATATCTTATTTCTAACTTTTATCGGATCTCTCCCTATTTCTTCCAACTTCTGTTGTGTATTGTTCTCAAGACGGGACATCAGATAAGAAAAAGCAAAACATACACAATACCAACCAGTAAGAGGAATCGAACAATTCTTCTCACAAAACGTTTATTTCTATGAAGTTTGAAAGAACCAAATACAATGAACAATTACAAGTAAAAAGAAAACTAATATTGATTATACTTATAGAGGTATGGTATAGTATAGTAGTAGTGAGTCATCTTTGTACAGTTCTCTTAAGTTAACACTCTTCCCACATCAAAAGGGTCCTTACTCATGACCCATGTGACATCTTCCTCACACTGTACAAAGCATTATATTTTTAAGATAAACCCCAAAAAAGGCCTTGAATCTACTAAATAGCCTTTGAAACTCTCCTTATTCCTCCTCCACTTTTGAGTACATTAATTTATTTTATTGATTTATTCAGCCAATAATATGCACCACTTTGATCACATTTCTCAAGGAATGAAAGAAGACCCACCATTGACTGCAAAATGGGGGATTAGTTGATGGGTAGGGTTTGCTCTATTTTGCCCACTTTGATCGAAAGATATGTAAGATGAAGAAGAAGAGTTGTAGAAGTCAACAATGGCAGTAGTAGTAGTAGCACTACTAGTACTAGTAGTCTCATTGTGGTGAAGATGAAGAAGATGGTGGTGGTGGTTATGACCATTTTGCCCCTTGAGTTTTGAGGCAAGTGATGAGGAGTCCTTGGTGAGGACTGAGCCACATTGTCTAGGTTGTGTTTGGTAGAAGACTTTGGAGACCACAAGCTCACCATCTTTCTCCTCCTCATTGTTGCCAAGGTGGTATTGGTGCATGACCCAGTTGGTTTTCTCTGGCTTCCTTTGCTTGCCATAGTTTGTGTAGAGCACCAAGATCTTCTTGAACCCTCTCACCTTCCCTCCGCCGAGGACCGGCCGGGTCTTGCCCGTTTTGTGCCACCGGGTCTCCCCTCCCTCCGTGTCCGTGTGCACCTTCCTCCTCTTTCGCGTCCCGGTGGTGTAGGCTTTGGATGGCCGGTGGAAGAAGTGGCGGATTTGGCCGTCTTTGTTAACTCCTGATCAATAAGAATGTCAAAACTACTCATATTCAAAACTAATTCTTTCGGTAGAATTGGGAAAACTCGTTTTAATCTTTAGTTTAAACGAATTAATCTTATAGTTAATTCTTTTTCTCTTTCATACAAATAACGAACTGTTATGACATTGTCACGCACAAATCATCTCTTACTATATGCGTTTTGCAATAGCTAACTGAGAAAAATAATCTCTTACTATATGTGTTTTTGCAAAACTGGCGGTGTCATAACAACTCATTATTATATTTTTTTTTACGGATTATGAAAAGTTACAGATTAATTTATAACAAAAATTAAAATCATAAAATTAATTTGTATAATTTAAAGGTCAATCGATGTGTTACGGCATTTCCTTTAAATATAAACATAAAAATCACTGCTTACATGCATATAAAGAGTTGGATTTTTAGGTAGTTTTGTACATGAATAATGAATGTTACCTAACCAATTATATCTATAGATTGATGTTCTCAAAAGTTATGTAGGTTGAAGATGAGATATCAACCCTAGTAACTTGTGATGCTAGGGTTGGTTGGTGGTTGCTTTCTAGAGTTGGATCCTTAACTCTTTACTCTACATGTAAAAAGTTGGTTGGAACTATTCAATCAAATTAAGGCTTTTTATTTTTTACAAGAGAGATTAATATTGGATTCCAAAATTCTTTTATGTATGTTGCTTGAGGTCTATCCAAGATTGAAGATTCTGTAGTATTGAAGGAGATTTCATAACTTTTCCCCCAGAAAATGTCACTTCTCAACTTGCTAAATGTAAGATGAGATCACATCCATGCATCCCAATCTAATAAGAAAACTAATATTTAAGAAAGAAACAAATATATGTTAATGATTTCATTTCATGCATAAAAATGTTTTTTCATGCATATGTTATAGATGATTGATGTTTGGTCTTGTGATCCGAAGATCAGGAATTCTAATTATAATAATAGACTAAAACTTAATATGAGAAATAGTGTCTTGTGTTGTGTCATTTTAATCAAAAAATTTATACGACTAAATGACACTGTATGAAATTAAAAGTTAATATGATCAAAGATACGTAAAATCATGAAATTAAAGAGCAGCGAATTATTTCCGTGTCTTTTACACAAAAGCATTCATTCTGACTCGAATTGAGTCAGGTATGAATATAATTTATCGGCCATATTCATTCCCGACCCACAGGTGGATCGGGAATGATGAGTCCGGTATGACTTCGTTTTTTTATTCATTTCTGACCCAAATAATTGAATCGGTAGTGAATATTTACGAGCGACAAAACCTCATATAGTAAGTACAAGATTGATTACATGGTATAATCTGTTCTTGATGATAAAATGAAAAAATAAATCATAGAAAGTTTCTTTTGTACACCTCTAGTTACTGGATAATTAATTGATCACTTGAATCCAATATTTGGATTAGTGTTGGGTAATTAAGGAATAATATAAGCTAGAAACTTACCAGGCAATTTTTCAGGATGAGTGTAGCAGATCCCATTCTCTCCTTCAAGAGTTGGGATGAACTCATCAATCAGAGGATGAAGCTTCTGTGCATCAGACCTCACCTTCCCTTCCAAATGTTCCAAGAGCTCTTGATCTGTTGGATCAAACTTCACTCCAGCGGGCAATCCAGGCAAATCATGTATTGATCCACTCTGCTTATACACAGTAATTATACATACATAACAATAATGTCATAACATTCCAATGTATTGATGAACATTAAACAATATTATATCACCCGCTTTAAAAAAAAATTGATCAATGAGGTTTTATAAGAGTGTCTCGAGATGGGAAAGGAGAAATCTGCAAGATTACAGACTGGGAAAAAATAACCGAGCAAAGAATGTCCTAGACCATTCAGTGACCGAAGCCTCAAAAATATTCGATCACCCGCTTTAAAATGAAAACTAAGAATTCATCTGGATCATTAGATCAGGTGGAACGAAAACTGACCTGCTCTTGTTGGAACTTGATCTGATGACCACATGAAGGACATGACTTAACCACTATGTTAGTATCTTTGGTACTTGCTTTTGAAGCAGCAATAACCCTAATATGATCTGTAGTAGTAGTAGTAGTAGAGGGCAAAGACATTGCAGGTGTCTCCTCGACCGCGCCAGTTCGATCCTCAACAACATTGCAGTCATTGCACCAAGTCATTGTGATGATATCAATCCATGAGCATCATGTCCAGAATAGGGTTTTCTCTGAAAATGTTTTGTCCCTTGGCTACTCAAAAATGGACAAAAGAAGCATGACAAGGTTATGATGAATAAGAAGAGAGAGAGCAAAGAGAGGAGAAAGAGAAGAGAGAATGAGTAAAAGGGTTAAAAAGGAAAAGAAAGGATTGTCTCTTCTAAAGGTTTGTCTCCCCTCAAGCCAGTTCCTCTTGTGGGTTGGGAAGGTATTATATTCCCTCTCTCTCTCTCTCTCTCCACCACTTTATTATATTTGCATATGATATTGAAGAGACACCACCCAACCCCACCTCACCACACCACACCCAAGTGATGATCCCTAATCAGCTTCTCACAAGAAAAAGAGAGATACCTACAAAAAATTGAGACCAGTCCCACTCCAACAAGATGATTTCATTTTAATCAAAGATCGTAAACAAGGATAACAGGTAAAACCGTATCTGACCACTTACGTACGAACAGACGAGCTTTTCTTACAAATCAGTGCAGAGTCTTGTTCGCTGAACTTCTAACAAACTCGAAATTAATACCCTTCAATTGACCCGGAAGGAAGAAAAATAAACTGCCTGAATTGATTAAGCCGTTGCATTTTGTTTATAGTAATGTTTTATTACTTACACTAAGAGTAAGTTGGAAAGAAAGGGCAAGGGAATTTTCAAATGAGAAAAAAAGGGTTGCTTGGATCTCAAGTTAATAGGGTTTGTGCATGAGACTTGTGGGAGAATAAATGTAGTAAGCTAGCAATAGTGGTGTGTTTTGGGGAGGCTTCTTTTGATTCTGTGTAAAGAAATGGTTTAAATTTCAAAAGAAACAATGAGAGATTAAGGGGAAAAAAGGGTTGAGTGGAGATGGGGCAACCTAAAACCTTATGTACCTTAAATAAGCTATTATTTAGAATGAGATCAGCTTTGCTGCCATGTTTCACCAGTCAGTTGTAGTGTCAACCTAGAGTGTGTATTAAGTTATTATTATCAGAATAGATAAAATATATTGCATACACACACCAAATATATACACATATAAATAAATAACTTATATGTGTATATAATATTTTTGTTGTGTGCATATATGTAACATGCCAACCATAATTCTATTTCTTCACGTAGGGTTTTCATGTAAAGCAAGAAACCTAGATAGTGGTTGTGGTTAAAAAAGTTTTGCAATACAAGTATATTAAATCCGTCGACTCTTTTTATGATTATCTTATTATATAAAAAAGGGTAATTTTATCTCATTACCCTAAAATTATCATATTCGATTTTTAATATCTTAGCATTTTTTCTTCTTCTCGATATCTTGGAGTTTCTTTTGTCTCAATTTAGTGTCTGGTGTTAACCTTCCGACCAATTTTAGACGGAAAATGGTCATGTGCACTGCACATGACCCTAACTCTTTTTTAATATGTCCAAAAATGCATTTAGAAGTTCAAACCCTAATACATATCCTTCTTCTTCTTCAATGATATGAATTTGAGAATTTGACTATAAGTGAGGGGTATATTATGTACTTTTTACGTGTTTTTGATGGAAAAATTAACGTCGGGTACTAAATTAAGACAAACGAAACTCCAGGGTAATGAGATAAAAAAAAGTGATAGGGTAGCAAAAATGGAATATAAGAATTAGGATAGTGAGATGGAATTATTTATAAAAATAAATTCAAAATTCTGCATATTTTTTTTAAAAACTGGATAATTTATTTTTTTTCATCTGAGAGCTACTAACGATCTGTAGTTTGTATTAAAGGATGTGGTTTGTAATAGATAATAAAACCGTATAACTTTAAAATATGTCTCATACTGAAACGACATAACTAATGCATTATTGTTTCCACATGATTCGATTTTTGATGGCAAAGAGAGAAGACACACTCTTAACTATTGGACTACTCCTGATGGGTTACACTCATAACAAGGTTGATTAAATTTATAAGTAGGGTAAAAAAATATAAAATAAATAAACTCATATATTTGCTTACTTCTTGACATATAATGAGTGGAATGTTGAGGAATCTCAGTGATCTCAAAGTGATGTCATGAGTGATAAATTAAATCAACCAAGAAACTGTATATAATTATTTTTTGTGAAAGCTACTTGCTGTTGCTGAGTTACAAGTTGAAACTTGAAGCAACGTACACAATGCAACTTACATAAACCATTTTTCTCTTTAGATTACCCATTTTTGTTTCGGTACTTGGCATGTAATTGGTGATTAATTTATCCCATTTACGTACGTTTTCGATGTGCATTACAAGCAAAACTTCATATCTTTCCTTTTCTCTTACCAACCATCTAAAACATATGTTTTTCTTATATTGTGATCCCAAAAATACGTATTTATACATGAGTCCACCGGAAAAAACAAGTATTATAAATTTAAAAAGAGTAGTAAGTGGTAAGAGAATATGTGGTTTGCAAATTGAATGCCAGTCTAAGCACTACAACGCATAATAGTTCCAACGCTTTACGTTACAAGTTCCTACAATGATTTTTACAAGTGTTTAAGTTCCAACAATTTGTATGATAGATTCTTACGATAACACACTATGAGTTCCAACAAAAATTTGTTATAGTTTGTTACAGGTCCTACACATTTATGTTCCAACGAAAATGTGGTATAAGTTCCAACAAGTGATAGTTTCCAACACAATACACTGTAAGTTTCAACACTTTGTATGATAAGTTTGTCGATAAAATATTTTTAACCTTATATTTAAACACCTAAAATTAATCAAATTAAACCTCATTTCTTATTTTGGTTTGTTGGTAAATAAACAATAAAAAATTTAATAATGGTAATTCATTTATTTTATTTACAACAATCTTTCCACCATTAGATTAAACATGTAGGTTTTTTTTTTTTGATGCAATGCCAAATTTTATATGTAATGAAATATATATATACATGTGATGAAAACGCATGTCATAAATAAGAGAATACAAATTTCGACAATATAACAAAGTGTACACCAATATATAAATTCTAATAATATAATAAATACATCTATCTTAGAATCGAACTCAAGACTTCTCTCGTAAAAAAGTTGAGCCTCTTACTATTGTGATGTCCCTTTAGGGACCCATGTAGTCTATGAGTATAATTAAGGGAGCCCATTTGTATTGTTTTGAAGTTTTAATACATAATGACATTTTCCTATATGAGTATATGCAATGAGGGCTTACTAATTGAGGAATGGGGTTACTTAGATTCCCAAAGTCATACCATTAATTTAATATCTGTAGCTTTGGACCAAACTTGTAACATGAAATAGATCACATGAGAGTACTTGGCCCCCCAAGCTATCTTCTATCTTTACCCTTTTAGCATCTTCTTCTCCTTCTTTAGGTTAAATCCGTACAAGCCAAGAGCTTCATCAAAACATCAAAGAATTTTAGTAAGCACATGCAACTAATTCCCCAACCCCACCTTAGATCCATGTATCCCTTCTTTTGTACACAAAGAATCAATGTTGTTTCGTTACAACGTTATTGACATATGAACGAGCTGATACTTGAAAATTGGAATAATTTTTTTACATGGTTGGAATCAAAACCCTAACATAGAGTTTGGAACAAGCTACCTGTTGAGTTCGATGTACAATAAGATATCCATGACTTTATTATAAGATTTTGGTGCCAACCATAATGTCATCATTGGCATGTTTTAAAGGGTACTTTGGTTGGGCCCTTTGGAGATAGCTCAAAAAGGGACTCATCAAGAGAGAATCCAAATATCAATTCGTGAAGTGGTGGATTACCAAACTCATGGCTTTACGTTGTTGGAGTTTGGAGGTAATTGTAATGGAATTGTTTCTCTTTTGTATTTGTCAAAATCAAGCCAACCGTGAGCCTCACATTTGGTCTTGTGTGGACATTTTGGTGGCAAATCCTATTGTTCTTGACTTTGAAAATAAGATACATGGTACTACATTTTAATTATTTATCTTATTGGATTAATGATATGATAAATTAATGTAACAAAATGACCGTGTCAAGGTCTTACGATTAAGGCTTGGTAAATTTTAACCGACATCAGTAAAATCGATCAGAAATGATCGTCTCGGCATTGGGATGACTCGGCGTGGTATCGGTGAGGAATTTGAAAAACCTTCACATCGTCGGTCAACTGTCGGTAATAGGTATCAAGAATCAGCACCGACACCTCTCCCCGTTCTCCATTATCAGCTAAGTGCTATTGCAATCGTTGCATATTTACCAAAGAAGGAGAAGAAGTGCACACTACACCATAACTATTCAACACCGACCAACTTATTCGGTCGATAATGAATAACATTTCGTCGGTAATGATCATTATCAGCGCTCACGTTTGTCGGGAAAATTTCATCGATAATGAATCGTTTTTTATTTCATTACCGAAAAAATTCCATGGCGCCAAGAATTGGTCGGTGATGAATTTCATTACCGACTATAAGGAACGATTGATAATGAAATTCATTATCGACGAACAAAATCGTTCGGTGATGAAACTTCAACATCGA
>JAYMTN010002183.1:0-11447 GCA_036897425.1 Erodium trifolium | reverse complement strand
GTAAGGCTAAAAAGTATTAATATAATATTCTAATAGCCAGCCTTACCACCATTTGCTGGCTATTAGCGTTGTGGATGCTCTAACAACATAGATTTACATAACATACTCGATATTCGTACCTGGACTTCTTGCTGTAGTTGAAGCTTCAAAATCCGAGTTGGTCGAAAACAAAGAAAAGTAGAAGTTCAAAAACCAAGGTTGTTGAAGACGATGAGAAGCTTGGTTTCGAGAGAGAAAAATGAAAGAAGAAGGAAATGAGGAAGTAATGAAAAGTCTCTCCGAAGTCAACATAAGCTTATTCTAACTTTCGAGGGCATTCCAGACTTTTCATAATCTCGGTTAGTGCCACGTCATCATTTTAACAATCTATGTTGCTTTGTTTAATTACGATAAATATATGGATTTGATCTGATCGACAAATAAGTCAACAGTCAGTTCTTGAGACGTACAGTTGATGATAGCTAGTTTGTGGAGTTTTCCTTTTTGTAAAACTATTGTTCCTATGTTTTCCTGTAGAGAATAATCGAATCCAATTTTGATAAGAGACCAGGGGCTGTTGTGGTCTTTGGAGGGCTTCACGACGGACCTGAACGACCATGACCCGGATACAGGCCCAAAATATTGGCCCAACAGAGCATCAACAAATATATTGGGCCCACCGGACACATTCTTAATGGGCCTGAGGCCCAAGTATAGAGCTCTCATAATAATTACTTTCAGACTATCCCATTCTCTCCGACACAGGAAAATAAAACCCTTCCCCGCCAGAGTCTGACAACGGAAACTTCAGAGTTCCACTGAGAAAATAAAACTTTCCCGAGAAACAAACGCCCCCTCCCGATCTTCCATGATTAATTGATCGAGCTCCGTCGATCTCATTCCATGGACTCGATCACAGCCTCCGCTCTCGAGGAAATCTGCGCCAAGGGCCAGACCGGACTCAGCCTCACGTCTCTCTGGTCAAGGATCGGCCCGTCGCTCTCCTCCTCCAACCTCGACCTCTCTCAGGGCGTCAAGGAATCGCTCTGGAACAACCTCCTCTCTGTGCCCACTCTGCAATTCCACGCCGGAGGCGTCCGTTTCGGCTCCGGCGATCCCGCGATTCGGTCTTTGGAAGACGCCGAGAAGCTGAATCTGAAGATTGTTGCCGAAGAGCACCTTCGCGACAACTTCGTCGGCCTCTACGATGAAGGCTCCGCGCATAGCGCGATTTCGTTCAATCAGCGTCGTGTTCTCGAGCGCCTCGCCATCGCCAGGTTCGGTCTCTTTCGGGTGACTTTTGCGATCTATCGATCGCTGCACTCACTGCAAAATCATTCAATCATTCCTGAAACTGTGCATGTTATGAAATTGTGTTGTTAGTGATTCATGATAAGAAATGAAATTGTAGCATTTGTTGTTGTACAAGTGTATGTGAATGTGTAGTACATTTGTATATTGAATCATTCAATAATTTGATGCAAGAGCGAGCTTTTAATGGTGACAGTGTATGCTTCCAGGTTCAAAGGAGTAATGCAAAGTGAGCTTTCTAAGGAATTTGGTATAGAAGGAAATAACATGTATTATGTCACGAAGAATCTTGAATGCAGAGGGTTAATTGTGAGGCCAGATGCCATTGTGAGGACGAAAGAAGCCGGGGAGGAAGGGGAGTTGAAAAACAATGCTAGCATTTCAGCCACCAAGCTATTGTACTTGCATCGTTATGCACATCATTTGAGTTCACAGCAGAGGTTTGAGATTATCAGAGAAGAGCAAACTTCGGATAGTCTCAGGAATGGAGACGAAATCGATGAGGGTAAAGATGATTCAGCCAGGGGAGGCGTGAAAGATGATGTGTTTGTAAAGGATTATCTACCACAAATGAAAGCCGTTTGCGATAAACTTGAAGGCGCTAATGGCAAGGTCAGTTATTGTCTTAAACCTTTGCTTTATGTATCTAGTTATGATTATATCATCGTGGTGATTTAATTTCATGTCATTCTTTTATATTGAAGGTTCTTGTTGTCTCAGATATTAAACAGGATCTCGGATATGTTGGATCATGTTCAGGGCACAGGGCGTGGAGAAATGTAATTTTATTACATTACTTAAGAACTCCAAATCTTTTGTTTTTCTAGGTTCCCTTTTCTGATTGTTTTCATACTGTTGGACCCTTGCACCATGTGTTGTCAGATATGTAACCGCTTGAGACATGCTCATTTTGTTGAGGAGTTTGAGGCTAAAGTGGATGACAAGGTGAGTTTAATTTAACTAATTATCTTTTTTGTTAGGTTCGTCTTCAAATGTTGCTTTGTATTCCATAGGAATTTTAAATATCCTTTTTTTCCTTGTCCACAGTATTGAAATTCTCTGTGGTTCTTTCACCAATTTACTTGTCTAATTTTGGTTATTTGACCATCTTTAATGTGCCAAATGTACGTTCTTAGTCACTTAGGTCATCAATGCATTTTTATTTGTTTTTTCTTCTTCAGAATTTTGGTTCAGCACTGTGCTGCATATCTGTTATTTTGGAGTTGATTTGTGCACATCCTTGAGATTAATGACATTGCTGCAGGAGAAAAAAGAGAGTAGATGATGCAGTTTTTACTTCCTGTTTATACTATTAAGTAGTTTGCATACATGTATTTTGGAACAATGCAATAAAAAGATTGCATTGACATTTGGCAATACTGTCACAACTTAATGCTTTGCGTTGTCTGGTTTCATATATATCGAATCCAGTGATTCTTAATATAGTTCCTTGTGTCTTTTTCAACTGTGGTTCTTGTATGGTGGTATTGATACTCGCGTTTCTTTTTTGACTTCTACTTAAAATTCATAGCTCAGCAGCACATTCTTTTGTGAGAATGATTATTGCTGCTTGATATTCAATATGCTGTACATTTTTTTAGCATATAGGGCTTTTTGCTATAATATGAGATATCTTGGCAACTAAAGTTACTTGGTTAGGTATTGTAAACCTTTTTTTCATGCATTGTATAATTTTTATGATGAGCAATCAATGAATTTCTCAAAACATTTTTTACATTTTAATCACTTGAATTACTTTTTGTTTGCATCTAGACACGGAATTTTCATGTCTAATTCATGGCTTCATATGTTTGCACTTTTTGGGCAGACTGAGCGTTGTCTACGTTTGCTGAAAAAGTTCTCTTCAAATATCGAGCTAAAAGATAATGGATCTGTTGATGAAAAAATTGATGGAGATCCATTGCTAAAATTTGGGAGGAGAAGTCAAATAACTGACCAGCTTGTAGACCTTTCCATTGAGCATCAAGTTTATGATATTATTGATGCTGAAGGATCTCGTGGGATTCTTGGTCGCGAGGTTTGTGTGCATTTATTTGTTATGTTCCCTTTGGAAGTTGGCGCCTTTAATTGTACATGTACATGCCTATGCACATATATTAGTTCATGCGAGCATCACCTACCCTGTATGTATTTTTGGAGTAGATTTTTCGAGACTGGTTTGGTGACGTGTTCTTGAAATACATACTTATGTCTTTCGTCTTCTAATACCTGCATTTTCATCCTCTGTAAACAGTTGGCTTCTAGGCTTGGGATTAATCACAAAAGGAACCAAGCACGATTGGAGAATATGACTTCAAGGTTTGGGGTTGCTACGCAAGCAGAAACGGTTAAAAAGAGCAAGGCGTATCGATTTTTTACTCATGGAAATATAAACTGCCAATCATCTGATGTGCATCCTTGTAAACCAAAAAGTGCAGATGCGGTTGAAATCTCTAATGTAAATAATGAAAATAAGGGCGTTCCTGACACATTAACTAATTACCTTTTAGAGTGTGATCCTTCAACTTCTGAAGGTGATTTTCCTACCCCTGAAAAGATAGATCAGACTGAAGTTAAGATAGCAAATCCTCATATCCAAGCTGATGGTATGGCAAATATTGAGCTCCTCTGTCCTGGCAACCCACAAGAATTACTGAATGAGCCTAGAGGTACTGTTCCTGATGCTGAGGTTGATTTGTGCAGTACAGAAATGGAAATACAGGCATCTCCATCAGAAAAAACACCTCCTACTTCGGTGAGGTCTCGCAAATGTAGATCATCTCAGCGATATCATTGTCTGTCAACTATTGACAGTACCCGAAGGGAGCAGCGGATACTTGAACGCTTAAAGGTTTGTGCCTTGTTCATTTCATTAAAGAATTATCTTAAGGAAGTTGCCAGGGGTTCCGATGTTTCATGTTGCATAGGTTTTTGAATAGTTATATTACTACCGTTCCTTTTTTCCCTCTGCAGGATGACAAGTTCATACTGAGAGCTGAGCTATATCGGTGGCTTGTGAATTTTGAGAAGGACAAGGGCACAACAATGGACAGGAAGACCATTGACAGGATTGTGAGTAAGCTTCAGCAAGAAGGGCACTGCAAGTTTATAAAAATTAATGTCCCTGTTGTTACCAATTGCGGTGGTAGCCGCATCATTCATGCAATTCTGCACCCGTCTGTTCAAAGTCTACTTCCTGAGCTACATGGTGAAATTCATGATAGACTAAGATCTTTTGAAATGCAATCTCGTGGTCATGGTTCTACCAAGTTGAGGAACAATGAACCGCTTCCTGTGTTGAACAATGTCCAGAGAACAATGAACCGTGTTTCTTCAGATTCCCAAGCTGTGAGATCAGAAGCCATGCGTGCTAATGGGTTTGTATTCCCAAAAATGATCCGAACGAAACTGTTGCATAGCTACTTGTGGGGTTACCTGAGTAGTTCACCTGGATGGAATGATGCTTTATCGTTTGGAAAACCTTTGAATGATCCAAAAAATCATCACTCTGCTTGTAATTTGTTTTCTCTTGAAGTAGCCATTAAGGCCATTCCACTTGAGCTGTTCTTACAAGTTGCAGGCTCCACTAAGAAAATTGATGATATGGAAGAGAAGTGTAAGAGGGGATTGTGCCTCTCTAATCTTCCTGTCCAGGATTACAAGCATCTGATGGATACTATGGCTACTGGGAGATTGTCAAAGATCATTGACATTTTAAGACGGCTGAAGGTATATTTCCTGGTGTCATTTGAATTTAGATTGATATGTAATTTCAATATTGTGAATCTCTTATACCGAGCTATCTGACTAGGATCATCTTTAAGGCTTAGTCGGATTGCATTTCAAGATAGAGGTGAAACTTCGACTTTTTTGCAAATGAAACACTTGTAATATTGAGAAGGCACTCAAATCCTTCCATTTGAAAAAGTTTCAAATAGATCTTATATGGTAGAACTTTCTCCATCTCTTTCTATTTTATGTGGGCCACTGGGGCCTATCTCTTGCGTATTTGATTCTCCACTCGTCCCTTCTTCCCTCTCAAGCAAAAGAAAGAGTGTACTTCTTATGCATAAAGGTCTTGTACCTGCATTAGCATAGAGCTTTGGATTGGATCCATGCAAATTATGTGGTTGACATTAATGATATGCATTCTAAGATTAGAAGATGATATTCTTTTACTTACATATGCATAATTCTGGGTTTATGACATCCCTGTTTTGTGCGTAATTGTGGATACTAATGTGGGAGTTCCAAGTGATTCTCTATTTATAAGAAAAAAAAGTCAATGTATTGAGGATCATTTTGTCATTAAGAAGTTAATGTATTCAAGATCATTTTTTTCATTACAAAATGGCCTCAATGCTTCCTACTTTGTCATGTCCGGGATGTATATGGGTTTGACGAATGAATTGGGTTGTATTGAGTTTTTTTATCCCTTTCGATAAGTTATTTAACTTGTATAAGTATAATCACATCTAACATCTGATTTTGTAATTGCAGCTGATTCGACTTGTAACTAATGGTCATTCAGATGATGGAGTTCAAGGTTCACATACCACTTTTACGCATGCATTAGACCTTAAACCTTACATAGAAGAACCACAATCATTCGTGTCAACATTTTCAAATTCCAGACCTCTTGATCTTCGCCCGCATATTAGACATGATTTTATATTATCAAGTAAAAAAGCCCTGGATGAATATTGGCAAACTTTGGAGTTTTGTTATGCTGCTGTTGATCCAAGAACAGCTGTACATGCATTCCCTGGGTCTGCCGTTCATGAGGTATGCACAAAAATTTTCAACTCTGAGCTTGCTTATAATGAATGATCTAAAAAAATTGTCAAATGCAAAATCTTGTGTACAATCTTATGTGATATGTTGTTTACACCCATGGCATGCTAGGAGTGTATATATGTCTGCAGTAACTCTCTAAGGAGCCATGATGACCACACTAGCATTTTAGCTTAACTTGACAGCTAATCACAAATTTGTGTTTATAGGTGTTTGTTTCTCGGTCATGGGCCTTGGTTCAGGCTATGACAGCTGATCAGCGTGCGGAGCTCCTTAGGCAGATAGAGAAGGTCAATTTAGATGAAAAGTTCACATTCAAAGAGTGTGAAAAGATTGCAAAGGATCTCAATCTGACTATAGAGCAGGTTAGGTTGATATAGATTTTCCTTTGCACTATTTTTTGAGTAGAAAGCTAGTCCCACATGGCAGACTGTAAGTCCTTGGTATTTAATCTCTAGTTCTAAATGTTGCCTGTCTAAATGCCTTGCAGGTGCTTCGTGTGTATTATGATAAACGCCAAAAACGTCTTAGATTTAAGGGTGCTCTAAATACCAATGTAGATGATCACCAAGTGGTAAAAAGAAATCATCCTTCATCCTCTCGTAAAAGGAAGAGATCTGTAAATGCACGGATAGGAAAGCATATAAGTGTTGACACTGATGGTGCCGAGTTATCTGATAATGCTAACGAATTTGGAGAAGAACAGAATCCTTTATCAGCTCCTTCTGTAGGGCATGGCGTTCCTGTAGGAGCATGTCTAGAAGATGACGATTTAGTAACTACGCAAGTGCCCATTCTGAATGAAGATGAGTGTCATTCCATCATTGCCAAGTGTGCCTTGAAAAGACCACGCCAGAGAAGGTTTCTGTGGACTGATGAAGCTGATAGGTAAGGGAAATAGAAGTATCATTTTAAACAATAAGCACAACCTACCAACATCATAGTAGTGAACCAATCACATGAAAAGGTTAAGGGGTCATCATTAGGAACTTTGATAACTGAACATATATGATTAACATATGCTTTATATGGTATTTTTGTTGAGAAATATAAGAATTTGGTAATGACAATAAAGAGAAGGAGTGGTAAATATCTCATTGTTGTGAGATGTATATCAATGTTTGCTTCATTCTTTCATGCGTCACATTTACTTTTACACTTTTGGTGGATTTTCCATCTGATTTGATTAATGGTTCACTGGATTACCTTATGATTAGGCAGATATTGTTCTTGTATCCTGCTCTGAGTATAATTCTTACGTTTTTGCATATCACTTGTTTCCTCTCAGGCAATTGCTGATGCAATACGTACGGAACCGTGTGACTCTTGGGCCCCAATTCCAGCGTACGGATTGGGCTTCTCTTCCCGATCTGCCAGGGCCTCCAAGTACCTGCAGGAAGAGAATGGCATTACTAAATAGCAATGCAAAGTTTAGAAGAGCTGTGATGAGACTCTGTAATGTGCTTAGTGAACGCTATGTGAAATACCTGGAGAAAAACCAGTGCTTATCTGATGGTGCTCAACATACTCAAGAATCTGAACCGAAGGAAGAACAATGGGATGATTTTGATGATACAAATATTAAGATGGTCCTTGAAGAGGTTCTTTGGCATAAACAGATGGCAAAATTGGGATCCTCTAAAAGGGCTGGCTCCTTCACTGATTGGTCAGATCAGAACATAAATTCTAAAGTATGCCTCGATTTCTTTTCACTGTCACCCTTAAGTTTTCATATTTACTTGCCTTCAAAGAATTTATTTGAAGCAAGAATGAAAAGGACATGCTCTACTCCCGAGCAGTCTGTTCTTCTAGTTGCGTGCTTACATTTGGATGTAGGCATACAAATATCTCAGTATATATTGTTGTAGCAAATCTTTTTGGAACATTCTGTACTCCATGAAGATGGATTCATAGAAAAACTTATTTTTGCTTTTGCAGGATGCCCAGGAACCTGAGTTGGGTTCATTAAGCACTCCTAGAGATGATAGTCCTGGTCATACTAGAGAACCTAAAGATTCTGCTCAAAAGTCAAGATGCCACCGACTTCATCAGAAGTTTATTAAGCATATTAATAAAGGGACTAGTTCCTTGGCAATTTCTAGTGCTGTAGAACTTCTTAAGCTTGTTTTCTTAAGCACGGCAACGTCACCAGAGGTGCCGAATCTGCTGGCAGGAACTCTACATCGTTATTCAGAACATGATCTTTTTACAGCCTTCAGCTACCTCAGAGAGAAGAAATTCATGGTAAATCCCATTTCTACTTTATCTATTTAAATGTAATAAGGTGTGAGACTGAGTGACAAAAGCAAGTGCTGCTCGGGGAAATTGATATGGTAAATGGAAATGCATTTTCTTTTACTGGAATACTTTATCTGCTTATAATTCTTCTACTTAAAAGGCTTGAACCTTACGTTGGTATTAGCTATTTTGCTCTTTAAGGCCCATGTCATATGTTAATTAATTCACACTCCATCACATGATGCTCACTCAGCATATTTTCTCTACCCTTGTGCTTCTGTATCCTGACACCTGCAGTAGTAATTAAATTAATTGTGCTTACTGATGAAATCTATGAGTCTTCTCAAGTCATCCCATGGGACTTCAGTAATATTTGGATGACTTTTTACCTTTATTTAAATTAACTTAAGCTTCTTGAGAAAATACTTTGTTTCTTATTGGACGGTTATTTTGGGTAATAGTGCATTCATATATATGAGTTTATTTGTCCCATTAATTTCTGTTGGTCTATTATATATGCTCATACACCAATTTAATCTGTCATTATTGTCTTAATCATTTGTCAGGTTGGTGGTGATGACAAACCATTTGTACTCTCTCAGCACTTCTTGCAAAAACTTTCTACATCTCCTTTTCCAGCTAAAACCGGGGAACGAGCCGCTAAGTTCTCTAGTTGGCTGCATGGAAGAGAAAGAGATCTTATTGAAGGGGGAGTGAATCTTACAGCTGATTTACAATGTGGGGACACTTTCCATTTGTTTGCTCTTGTTTCTTCAGGTCAGTTGTCAATTTCTCCATGCTTGCCAGATAAAGGTGTTGGAGAGGCCGAAGACTTGAGAGGTTTAAAACGTAAAAGCGATAACAGTGAATCCTATGATTCTACCATGGCCAAGAAATTAAAATCCTTGAACGACGCGGAGCTCATTTCTCGCCGAGAGAAAGGCTTTCCTGGTATAATGGTATCTGTAAATTGTGCAGCGATTTCAAGAGCCAATCTTGTGGATTTGTTTAAGGAGAAGGAGCCTAGTACTTCTGATCTTCTCATTGATTGGAATGATGAATCAAATACTATATTGGGAGGAAAAAATTCTAGTATCATTTCTTGTGATGATCATATTGATTTTCCTGAGGTTCAAAATGTTGTTCGCTTGTCAGCAAATTCTAGTGAGTCTGTGTGGGAAGTAATGAGAAGGTTTGCTGAACGATTGATGTTGAAACCTTCTGATCAAGAAAAACTGAGCCTCTTTTATCCTGAGCTCTTTCAGACTGTTTATACTGCTATTAAGAAGGCTGGTGATCAAGGTTTGAGCATAGAAGACATTTCCAATGTCGTTGATGTTCCAGGTATGTTTATATGTGTCTATTTTCACATTTGGGAATAAGATGTTTATACAAGAGTTCATGTTATTGATTAGTTTCAGATGTTGCTTTTCAGGAGAAACAAATCTTGAACTTGTTATTGATGTGCTTCAAACTTTTGGGAGAGTTTTGAAGGTTTGTCTTACTGATGATTCAGCAATCTAAAATCAATTTGTTTTTCTGATATTCAGGAATCACTAAGTAATAAATCGATACTACGTAAAAATATATATACTCCAACAGCAAGGCAGTCTCTTATCCTCTAGGTGGAGGAAAATAGAAATGCATCTGGACATTTAAGTATAATAGTTAGGGGAGGGCTTAGTCATTCAAAAGATTAAGAATATTTATATATTTTTTGGGTAAATTGCACGTAACTACCTTTATGTATTACCCACAAACACATGACCCCGTGGTGAACTTTTCACACTTATGAATTTTCATGTGTCACCATCGTACAAAATGACGGAAACAATCAAATTTTTCGTTTCTCCGTCACGTGAGTGAATTTTTAAATATCCCAAAACTACTCATTTGATTCCGCTCTCGAAATCCTCCATGGACTCATTGAAATCAGAAGATTAAAAGAAGAAAATGAGTAGTTTGGGGATATTATAAAATTAAAACTCATGTGACAAAAAATTTAAATTTTTGATGGTTTCTATCTATTTTTTATGATGGTGACACGTGGAAAAATTAACCAAGAGCTCATGTGTTTGTGGGTAATTCATAAAGGTAGTTATGTGCAACCAACCCTATTTTTTCCTAACTTCGGCAGTGACTAGAGTTTCAACTCGCTAAACTTTCTCCTACCGAACAGTTTTCTCATATGCTTATGCTCTTTATACAGATCAATGCTCGTGATTCTGTTCGTATTGTCGATGCTTTGTACCGGTCCAAGTATCTCTTATCCTCAAACACTACTCTTTGCCAAGTTTCTGAACCACCTTTGACAATGAAGACCAGTGGGAGTACTAATAATGCTGTGTATTCAACTCAACCACCAGAAGACCGTGATAATACAAGTATCACCAATCCAGAGACAGAAAGCTTGAATGTTGATACAGTACACAAAGTGACCATTCTTAATCTTCCCGAGGCCATGCAAGATAGTTCCATGCTAGACATTCCCCATAAATCGTCTCTTGGTGAAATGCCGATTTTGCCATGGATGAATATAGATGGGACTGTTAACAAGAGTGTCTTCAAAGGGCTTACACGCCGTGTGCTTGGTATTGTGATGCAAAACCCCGGCATACTAGAGGTATGTCTTTTCTATATGTTTAGTTTGCGTATATCTGCTTCCTGTTTTGCTATGCCTTACTGAAACCTCGCGTCTTGGGTTATCAAAGTGCTTACGATAATAGTAGCCCATAGTACAGGGTAGTAATTGATTGTAGCCCAAAGTACAGGGTAGTGATGCATAATTTCCTCTTTAATTAATGCAAGTCTCTTCTCATAAAAGTTAGAACTTCATCAAATTGTGGTTGAGGTTGCCATCTTGCTGATACTCTATTTTGACTCCTTACTTCTTCGTGTAACTTGTAAATTTTTTTCCTTTTACTTTTGCAAGAGGTGTGATCAGTGCTCTTCATATTCTCATTTATAGGTTGTAAAATAATCCATGCTCTTCGTAAATTTTTCTGAAAATTCATGCATATCACATGTTTTCTTAAAACCTTCTCTACCGAGTAAGGCATCAAAGACTAAAGGGATAATTGCAAAAAAGTACCCTAAGGTATACAGTTTTTGCAACCTGTAGCCCT
>JAYMTN010002182.1:0-11451 GCA_036897425.1 Erodium trifolium | reverse complement strand
AGAACCGACCTAGGTCGCCACTCGCCGTCGGTCCCAGAGCAAGGTCATGAGTCCTCGATCGTGGAAACCTAGGAGGAGGCAGCAACCACCGAGAAATATTTCCGTAACCGGGAGATGAGTGAAGGCCCCTGAGATGAGGGGGATTGGGCCTACATGTTAGGATACGCGCTAGAACAGAGGAGACGGACCGGACCTTGGCCGGGAGAGGTAGCGGCTGCATCGGAATGCGGCGCGGCGGGAAGGGGCTGAAAACCTAGGTCTGGCTTCCAAGAGAGGCGCAAACCCTAGCAAAGCCATGAGGAGGGGAAATTTTCTTGTATGCTAACCCTAATGTATCGATAGCCGGATACATTAGTTATAAGGTTAGAGTCCAAACACCCCATTTCTAAACCTCGTCTCGCCTTTTTCCCGATATCAATTATGTGCGCAGTACTTTTATCAATAAAATGCCACATTTATATGCTAAAAAAAAGTATAATTTTCGGTAGTAAATGCACATAGAAGAAATGGCTGTCCGTTATGTTCACTTCGTTTGTCTCACTCACTGTTCCGTTTCTGTCTCCTTCCTCTAATCTCTTCATTTCCTTTGATTTTTGGAGTCTTCTTCTCCACCCAAAAGTCTTCTTCCTTTTACCCATTTACTGATCTCTCTCTAAAACCCATGTTTGTTTTTTCCATGCTGTAAACCTTCATTTATTGCTCTTGGTTTTGCTTCTGTCTCCAGACTCAGTGTCAACTGTCAAGTCTGTACTCTATAGAGATGGATGTTGGTGATCACAGTAAGATTCAAGCTCCAGGTGTGTTTCTTCGATTTTTCTCGTTGGGTTCCTCATAATTTTTATTGCTTCTTTTAGTTGTGTGTTTTTTGAATCTCGATGTGTTTCTTTCTGGGTTTTGGGAAATCTCTCATGGGTTTTGCTTGTTCTTCAGTTTTGAATTGAATTTGGTTTATGGGCCATGTTGTTTCTTCATTTTTTCTTGGAAGCATTTCTGGGTTTTTGTTGATTTTTTCATGGTAAGTCTTCTGATGGGGTTTTATGGACTGTTTTGCTTTGAATTGTAGGGCATGAGGCGGTTCACGTGTTTCGCCAATGCGGGTGGCCATTTCCAAATTCACATCCGAGTGCAAAACACAGGCGTGCACATAAGAAGGTCTGTGGAACCATTGAAGGGTATAAACTTGTTGATACGAATGATTCAGATGACCAAAGTCACTCTGATGAAGATATCAGAATCCCCAGTAAGAGCTCTCTTGTTCATAACTATTTTCTTGTTCTTTGATTTAGTCTCTGGTGTGTTGATTAAATAATGTGACAGATGAGAAGATTATAAGAATTTTAGGAATTTACTAGTTACCATTATACTATACTGAGCTGATACTGCTATTTCAGTTCATTCATGTTAACTATTTTTTTTTTTTGAGTTTTATGATAAATGTTTGGTATACCATTGTATTTATTCCTTGCTCCAGCTTTTCGTATAACTAAGAGTTTTCTTATTACAAATATATCCAATATTGATGTTGATGAATTTGGTTTGTAAGGTGCTAGACTTTTGGAGAGAAGTATTAATGAGACGGGCAGCGCTGGAACTGGGGATCGATCAAATAGATCAGAGGATGAAGTGTTCACAGATGCGGCTGCAGAATTTTCGGACAGTAGTGGATTTAGTCCTGGAGTTGAAGAACATTTTGTGGATGCTAGAAAGTCAGATTCAAACATGGAAAGGGTTGAAAATAATGATTCCGGTTCAAGGCAATCAGGTATGGATATTGCAACTGGTGGTATGCTTTTAAGGGAATATATGACTATCAAAAGGCTGTTTTTGTTATATTAGTAGTTTACCATAAGTATCTGGTTTCCAATTTTTTTTTTCTGTTTTCGGAAACTACCAGTCACTTATTGGTGCTTGCTAGCCTTGCTTTTTGCAAGGAAACTTAAACTGAAATGAAGTAAATTTAGACAACGGTGCTGCAGTCCACAACGTAGACAGATCTTCACATGACAACCAAGTTGAAGGATGAGTTCTTTGTAGAATGGCCTTGGGTGTCTACTAAGTTTACAAGCAATTATAGGATGGATCTTACGCTTACTTATTCTGGATAATGAAAAAAGAAGTCAATTACTATATGTAATGTACCCTTGCAAGGTAAATATGGGCAGAATAAAATACACTATCTAAGTAAAATTAGATAAATGTGCATTTAGGGACCTCTACCACAATTTAATTCACTGGTTGATTATCTAAACTATTGAATTTTTGTCTCAAAAAATCAAACAGCCACTGTTCAAGCCTTTTCTACATGTTCCTTAGATCCTTATATTTTTGCATCCAGTAGTGATAGTACTTTATTTTATTACTGTTCTTGTCTTGGTATTGTTTTTAGGATCTATTCAGAAGTGTAACCCCATGAACTTGACTAACTTTCACATCCTTTAGGTAACTGCTTTCACTTTTCTTTCATCCTCTAAATTTGTCTCATGATTACACCGGTTTTTCCCTTTTCATTATATAGTAAGAATTTACATTTTATTGCATAAAAGGTGGACCATATGAAAGTTTTGTTCAAACCCTGTTCAGTAGTTTCATTATATATAAGATAACACTGTCTCTCCCTCTCTCACCGCAGAGAAGACAAACTTGATGTTATGTGATGAGTGGATTGTTCCCTGGAATGGAAGAATGAACTGTTTTAATTATTTTTCGTCTGAAGTTATTTTCTTCTTCTTATCTTTGCAACTTTTTTATATGATGGTTTTTATACTTGTTTCTCACTTATCTGTGCAGACATAATTCAACCCCCAAGCAGTGAAACTGACGGCTACCAAAAGAAAAATCATGAAGTCCTAGATTTTAAAACTGATCAGTTAGATAGTACGCGACAGTATGAAGATGATCTGCCTACTGCGGTGAGTTTGGTTTCTGGTCATACAGCTGAAGAATCAGTTTTAGTGCTTAGCAATGACAGCTATAGCTCATTACACGATTCATACCCCGTTAAGTATGAAAAAACTGCATATGCCACTTCACATGAAAGTGAAACCAAAGCTGGTGAAACTGTGACGGAAAGCTTGTTTGAAGTCCTTGAGCAAGATAACCGTTCTAAAGGAAACCCAGAAGTTAGATTGGATAATGTTTCACAAGACATTTTGATTGAGCATAACATAACTCAAATGATTGAGGTAGAACCTAAATTGGAGACAAAAGCAGTATCAACTAATGGAGTGTCTCAGTCTGAGGAAGAGAGTACTGAAGAGTTGAACCATGAGATGTCCACCAGTGACACTTATGCAGATGTTGGACCTTCAAATGCTTCTTTTGATTCTATTCAAATCAATTCAGGTGCTGCTCATGCTACAGACTCTGCCAGTTCCAATTATTTAGGTGAGGGTAGTGATAAAATAGAAGGGAAAGAAAGTGTACACGTGTTTTCTGTGCCTGAGGATGTATACGTAGTACCCCATCCCGAGGTCATGTTAGAAGGTTTTAAAGGTCATGGAGGACTGAAAATACACCAACGCGTGCCCTCGGATTCATGTGAAAGAATTGAGGACAAGGAAACTAATCTTAAAAGTACCCTCTGTATGGAGAACTCTTCAAGTTTCCAATTGAATATGAGTGAAGATTCTGTGCCTGTTTTGGAGGATAAATTGGATGGTGAAAGCTGCAAGTTCACAGTTAAAGAAGTGCCTTTCGAAGGGAAAGTCAGTCTGCCAGAGGCGGTGGTTTCAGTTGAAGAAAACAGTCAATCAGACGTAGGAGTTCATGCATATGATGGAACAGTTGAGATCAACAGCAGCCATATAGTTCCCTACTCCAAAGAAGAAATACCTCATGAAATTTTCAGTGATTCGTTGCAGAAAAGTTTTCCTGATGTTGCTACTGAAGTGGTACCTGATGAGAGTTTTTTGGAAACTTCCATGGATGCCAAAGTTGATGAAATAACTAACTCTGTTGACATGGCAGAAGCTGGAAATTATAAAAAGGTTACAAATGAAAAACTTGATATGGCTGAAACTGAGAACTCTGGAGGAGTTTCAGAAGATGGTAGTATAGAAAACACTGTAAAAGCTCCTGAGTCTCCTAGTAATATCTCTGAGTTTCGAGCCAATTCAGTGATAAGCTCAAGTAAGGACTACAGTGCTGGCAGTCAAGAGCACTGTAAGAATGAGAAATATGATAAATCTGACTCTCAAGTTGCTGCTGTGGATGTAACAGATGGATCCAATGATAAGGTACCAGAAATTGGATTCCTGCAAATGGGTACAGATTCTGATTCAAGCAGAGTTGTCACTGATGTTTCAAATATTCAGGAGAGCAAAGAAGACAAAACCAATGTCAGCAACTTAATACAGGTAGAGTGTGTTGATAGAGTTAGTGTGCCTAGCGAATCACATTATGGTGAAGATGTTCAAACTTTTCAGAAAGCTTCAGAATACCACGTTGTGGAAGAGCAAGTAGTTTCTCCTCTAGATTCTTCTGCTGTGGAAGAAAATGGTATGGGAGAGATTGGTAGGAGTACTTCTAGAATTGGCTCTGAGACCTTACAAGCAGAAGGAGACGGCAATACTGTTACACAACATTCTGCTGCTGCTGCTGCTGATATATCCATTGATTTGGGTAGTCAAACTGATAGCTTGGAGGCCCACTGGGGTTCTGTTTCAGGTAATTTTGTGTTATTGTTTGATTCATGGTTATATCATCAGTACAGTTTTATAGCTTGCTTGGCAAAAATGGTAACTAAAAGAAAGTTATAAGTTTTCCTATGTTCTCTAACCACGCTACACTTTTTGTTTATTACTTGCTAGTTTTTATAAGTCAATAATTATAAACTTCGCAGGTAGGTGCTGTGAATTCAGATTTATTCATGATCTTAGACCATTGGATTACACGTGCATGTATAGATTTAAGGACAAACATACAAATATATGTATGGATCGTCCCATATAACATCTTTTCATAGCAAAATCATCAGTACAATTGAACTATTTTGGTGGATGAACATGCATGGTCATGTCTAGTTAACTATATTCTTACAAGTTTTTGCACATGTGTTGTCATCTATATCTTATGTGCGTTTTGATTGACACTGGTGTGCCGTGAGTTAACAAAGGTATTTTGGTTGTTGTTTTCTTATATTCGTGGAACAGTCCTTTCGGCCCAATCAGATGTACCAACTGTCATTGATGCTGAAAGTTTCCCGTCTACTGATTTCCTAGCACCATCAGGGGAAGCAGAGACGGCCAAATCGAGGAAGCTGAAAGATGAACCATGTTCTGACAGATCAGATGTCTGTGAACCACCATCTTTCTCAACATTGGCTGAAAGTGGACAAGAAGTGGAGGGTTCCAATATCCAGGCACAACAGTCAATGCCTGGATCATCAGCTCAAGCGGGATGGTTCCCTTCTCTTAGCAATGTAGTGAATGACTCGCCAGGAAGAAAGAAGAATGAGGAGATCATTGCTAAAGTCACAAACTGGAGCTCTGGGAAGCAACACATGCCTTTGAAGACACTTATAGGTGAGGCCAGCCCTGAAACCAAACCAAAGTCTCCAATAGTTCAGAAAGACGATACAGAATCCAAAGGTGGCCACGCCACAACAGTGAACTCGATTTTGGGTACCGAGTCACCTGCAGTTGAGACTACTAAAGAGATGGGAAACGAATGGAACTCTCCGGCAAAGTATCCATCAGAAATTAAGAGAGAAAGGAGGAAAGCTAGACCATTATGGGCTCCATTTGTATGCTGCTACTCAGTAAACTAGGAAGATACTTGTTCAGGTGGATGATTACCCTATTATATTTATGGCATTTGCCAAATCTAGCTTAATTTTGTAAACCAGAGGATTTTGGCTCATCATCTGAGCTTTTTTTGAAGTGTGTTGGTTGGGGTTATTATTCAGTTTGAACTCTTTCAGCTCATTTCTCACACCATGATTAGTTTAGCTTTGACTTGGAGTTTACATTAAGTAAGTTCATTATGCTTATTCTGTAGACAAATTTTGCTTCAATTCTTCAAAGGAAGCCTCTGGTATGTTAGAATTGGCAAACAACACATTTAATCTTGTACATTTTCTAAATAGTTTTTGCCCCATACCGTTTCACTTCATTTAGGTATCATTGGGTATCAAGGCCCTCGATTCACACGGCGTTGGCAATGACACAACAACATGTTCAGTAATTGGAGGATTCGGTCGAAAGTACAAGAAATGTATATCGTTCTTCAAAGCTCGGCCATGTTCTCCTATTTTGCCCCAACCACTTCCAGTCTCGGAAGCTCCTTCTCATAAGGTCTTAGATACCGAAATTGTAAATTTTTGTTTAAAACAGACCACTTATATTAGGTCGGGCTTTCACAGTGAAAAGAAAGTCTTTTTTTTTTGTATCAGCAAATAGATATGTAGATCCTTGCCATTGGAAAAAGGATAGGGATAAAGGGACAACCCTTCAATATTACACAAGAGGGGTATTTCAATAAGGAAATCCCAAGAAACAAATACAGAAAGACTGGTCTAAAAAACAAATATTACAAACAAATAGAACTAAAGCGGCAACAAAACGAAAAGAAAACACAAAGAGGCAAGAACCTCAAGTTTACCAAACTTGAAGCCCAGAAAAATAGGAATGGGCCGGAGAGGAGGCCCAAAAAAATAGGTAAAAAACCAGAAACCCTAATCTACCCGAGGCAACTAATGTCACCGCCCCTCCCAAACCGCCAAACAATTACAACTGGTGAGAGAAACTCACCGGAGGAACCACCGACCCAGATCCACGAAGACACCGCTGCACTATCTCTGAACAACCTGAGGCCAACACCATCAGGATGAGATGGAGGAGACGAGCTCGATCTCGGCACCGAAAAGACGGGAGGGAGACCCACCGCCCCATGCAAAGGAGAACTTATGAGGAAACGGAGACAGTTGTGCCGAGAACACCCAATCCCAAATACAACCTCACCACGCACTACTCAACTCCAACGACAACAAAATAGCTCGCCGGAGGTAACACATGCAATAATCCTTGACGGGGAGTTTGGAAGTGAGTGTCAGATCTCGACCAACAGAGAAAAGAACAGGACAACGAGACCAAAACGGAGGGAGTTAGATAAGGGGTGGGTGAGATCAACGAGGAGAAGGGGGTCGGGAGAAGAGTAAGGTAGACCAAAGGAAAAGGGACGAGAAAGAGAAGGAGGATGAATAGAGGAAAGGAAGTGACGAAGAAGGCGGGCCGTCTTTAAAACTCGACCTCCCAGAGACCGGGAATGCCAGATTTTTGGTCGAAAAAGACGATTTAGGGGCTTAGAAGAGGCCGAGATCGCGGATGAAGAAGTAAGGACGAGGGGAGACAAAAAGGGAAAAGACTGAGGAATGGAGAAGGGGAAGAGGGGATCACCGGTGGCTCACATGGCCGGAACCATGTGAGCCACCAACAGCGGCGGCTAGAGGTCGAGGACCGTTGAGCTAAGGTTTGGTAATTTCTAGAAAGAGGTCAGAGCACCTTTAATCCTAGGCATTCAAATAGGAGTAAGACTTTGATACCTTCTTCTTCGACTGTATTTGTGGGTAGGCCTTTGGGACACATTATTGTTCCCCTAATTATTGTTCTCGTTTGCTCCTCTATCTTGGATGATCCATATCATATGCTAGGGCTCGGATACAAAATCCATGACACGTTTCGTCCGAATTTATGGAAGTTTCACTTTCCAAGAGAACATTGAAAAAAGAAATATATTCACCATCTTTTCTTTAATTATAAATGTACAATTGTATTTTTTTTCATGACAAAAAAAAAGAAATAAAACAAACCACCGGAGGGACACATGTCGTTTTTTTTATCAAAGCAATTACACATTTTACCTCTCTCACGTTTTCATTTATTCTTCAAAGGTCCAATCGCACAGACCAGAATCTCAAGTTTCCGACCAGTTAGACGGTACTGTGAATCGAACGCTTACAGATCTTGAGCCTAGGCATGGCGGCTAGTCGGGCGTTTTTGCAGATTTTGAGGCCTAGGCAGAGACTTTTACCACCTTGATTACAACCATACAACCAAGAACATGACCGAAACAACCTTCGGTTATGAGATACACTTACTCTAGGCAGTCGCCAATCATTGGCTTTTTTGTCTAACCTCTATTTCGTTTGGCGGGTGGTTTCTCTCCCAGGATCATTGGGTCTTTTATTTTAATACATTTTTTTTTTCTCAAAAACAAAAATTAGAGTGTTAAACAAACGGGCTACAATGATTTATCCAGATGGAAGATAAGCCTCCTGAAGTGTATATAACTTAAAATTCAAATACACAAAACACATGATATAAATTGTGACCTACACAGTAGTAGATGGATACAAAAACAGACAAAACATCCCTCCTGCTAACTGCTTGATGATGAAGCCTAACACCACCACCTCTACCACCTTACAATCAAAATCACAGATCATGAATGCCTTTCTCTCCGTACAACTCAACTCAAACTCCTTTGTATTCTCTTAGGGAAGCAGTTACAACACCCAGCACCCAAACCAATGATATATGCTTTCATTATTCCCAAACATGTCAACGGGCCTTGAAATATTCGTCTTGAAAAAAGATGGAAACAAAGCAAATGAACACAAGAAAGATAACACAAGAGGATGGAACAAAGAGAACTCACTCACTCATTCCCAGTCCAAGCCCGCCACCAAAACTAACTGTATAAAAGTTTTAATATGTTTTTCCTTATCTGCTTACGATTGTACAGCTAGCCTCTGAAGATGCTCTATGAACACTTGAAGGCTCACATCATCTGTGAATATTACATCTGCCCCAGCAGCCATCTCATGAGCATTATTGTACGTAGCTGACGGGTTCAGCTTTGCCAATAAGAATCTTGCCTGTTCAACTCAAACCAACCAATATAAGATGTACGTAATATACAATAGTAACAGCACAATCATATAACAGTTTAAGATCCACTGAATGATTCATGAGCAAAAACAAATAAAAGGACATTATTCGATGAGACTAAGGTGACTGAAACGGTTTCATGTATCATAGTTCAACTTTAGGACTCCAAGAACCTACAGAGGCTCACATGGGACTTGGATGTATGCAAGAAAAAACAGATAAAATGAACTACAATGGTGCAGCCGACGAGCAGCTCTGATTGAGGGTGGACTACCTCTCTGCTTGCTGAGAATTGTGTTAATGGTGCCAAAGAGGTTTGGTTAGCGTGGGTTGGTACAGGAGATTGGTGTGGGTGGTTTCCTGTGTCAGTGGTGGCTCAGCATTGAGGTCTGCTGATTCCAGTGGCGTGTGGGTGGAGCGTTTTCAGAGGTCGTGTGTGGCTCAAGGTGGAGATTGGGTCTGTTCATGTCCTTTGTTTGGACCTTTTTTAGACCCAGTTGTTTGTAGGCTTAGTACCTCTTTTGGGCTTCTTTGTTAATAAAGGCATTGTCCTGTTTTGTTTGTAATAGGTTTATGGGTTAGAATTGTTTCTTAGGCATGTAATCGTGTTACTTGGTTGTAATCATTGGTCCTGTTTTGGATTCCATTGCCCTCTCCTTTGTTTTAAAGAGTTGGGTATCTCTATAAAACTGTGGATTAAAAAAAGCGCGTGTGCTTCCTTGCGCACTCCAACTTTTTTTCTAATCAACAACTGAATTGATTAGTGATGGAGTTTGAGATAAGTTCAGTTTGAGTTGAATGGTTTGCTCAGATTTTTGTCGTGTTTGATTGGGTTTGCTCTAATGTTAAATATCAAGTTTTCCCCTGGCACATGGTATCAGAGCTTGTTTTGATATTTATTAGTGTTGTAGAGAGTTACATTTATATATACATTAGAGTAACACTAATCAATCAAACTCTACTAGATATACTCTATCTAAGCAAACCATTCAGACTTAAACTAAACTTGTGAACCAAGCATTCAAACTCAAACTAAACTTATCTCTATCTCTAACAATTTGAAAGGAAGGAATACAGTGCATATGTATTATTAGAGTAGGCCTTTTCTCTAGTTGTATTTAACAAAAAATAATGGTAAATCATGGCGGCTGACAGTACAAGGTAAAAAAAACAAAGGGCAGGAGCAGCTAGGGAGTTCACCTTTCTTAACAAGGTTAGCTTCTTCTTTAAACTTCCTTCAAATGATGTTCACACTGAACACTAATTTCCTCATTTTTTTTTCTTTGTACTTCCTTTTACCCTCAAAATTCGGTAACTAAAACCATACATCCAAATTTCCGGTAGGTTAATTTCAAATTCTATAAACGGAGCTCAAGGAACATATGGTAACTCATTATTTTGAGGCGCTACAATGGCTTAGTGGTGTAAGGGTCATGCTTCATGAAGCTAAGTTGAAGCACAATTATGTTCTTCCATGGGCATGTGTGTATGAATGCACATCAAAATAACATAGCATAAGAGTTGCACCAAGCTACTGACCTGGGAGCCGTGTTGATCGCATACCACCAATCTAGGGACAGGGAAACGTTCCCGGGTGATTATCTGGGCATCATCATTAGGCGCTTGCAAAAGTTGTGCAAATGCCTGCAAAAAGAGATAATAAGATAAGTTGGATATTTAACAAATAGAAATATTATTAGATGGTACCACTGGTTTATAAAGGAAAACAATATATATCACAAGAAAAGGTTAACAACTATGTTCATAGAGTAAAAATGGACATTTGTCTTTTATAACAGCACAATGTGAAAAGATAGAATCCAAAAGGGAAGGGAAAACAATGATCACAAAAAAAAAACAAGAGACTTAGTACACGTGTAAAGGTGGCAAACTTCTATAAAGATAAAGAAATACAAAAGGAGTGTCCAGAGGTCATATACAGTGCACTCTTCTCTTAGAAACCATTACTCATTCTAAATGCTACAGTACAATAGTAGTCCCTTAAAGTAAGCAAAACAAAACTTTTACTTTATGGTGTCCACTATAGATAAGATGAAAATGGATTCTAAAGGGTAAAGAGGGGGTTGTTCCCTTCCTTAAACCATCCAGATATCCTGTTATGCTTTGGGGGTAAAATTGCCAACTGCCTAGAGAACAAAAACACCTTATACACATTTGAGCAGTGAAAAGCCAATGGAGGTCTAGTCATTGAGTAAGTATTGATATCTGCTAATATACCCGCTTAATAAACCTCATCATCATAGCTGTGATGTCTGTAAGGGGTCAGGTTGAGGGAGGTAACTAAGGACCAGCAAGAGACTAATTAATCCATACCTGATGTTCTGACTGATTTTGGTAAGCCATATTACGCCACTGAGCTATTGTCATTCCATGAAAAATAACAACACTGAAATACGAATCCAACAAGAGAATGCGATCAGCTGCAATGGATGCCACATCCAACAAGGCCGGTTGAGGCATTGAATTAAACGAGTATGAAATTAGTGAAGGTTGAATCATGACAGCAGCATTTGAGATATTTTCTCGGTTTAATAACATTCTG
>JAYMTN010002181.1:0-11454 GCA_036897425.1 Erodium trifolium | reverse complement strand
CAATTTAAATAATATTTTAAATAGTAATTATGAAAATAATACAATTTAAAATTTTATTTTATGATAGATTAATTTAATTGTTTGCTTCAACTATAACATGTTCATTTAATTAAAGTCTGTCAGGTTTTTGTGCTTCACTATTTCTTAAGTTGGGATTAAATCAAAAATACTATATATAAATTTTAAACACACAATATCATAGAATTATAGTAGTAGAGTTGGTAAAGGCTCATTTGTTTGTGTATGTGTTCATGAGCTCAATCCTCATCGAGTCTTTTGCTTCATTTATTCCTTAGTCATGGTAGGCTGGACGCGGACTGGGTCGGGCGGACTTTAGGTGTGCTGGACATTGACCCGGGTCGGGATGGGGTTTCCTCGACCCGATCGGGCCCAGAACGGGTCGGGGTTGTTCGGGACACATTCGGGTCGGGTCCGGTTTCACAAAACCCGCCCCATACCCAGCACGTTGCCATCCCTACATGGATCTTCTTGAGGGCCGATCCACCAGATCCGGTGGCAAAGCCACCCCGTCCGTTGCCCCCAGGGACACCCATATGGTCGATAGACAAGAGATTATGGGTCGACAATGGCGTGTGTGGCCAACGGCCTGCGAAGTGGTGGTAGATCGGGGGAAAAGCCCTACCGTCGTAAGGGAAAGGCCATGGGGACCAGGCCGTCAGTCGGGCCGTAGCAAGGCGACATGGTTGATTATAGACGAAGAGAAGGAGGAGGTGGCGCCACCATGAAATAAGAGGAGGGGAAGCCGAAATGACTAGAGAGAAACCCTATTATTTGATCAAACGAGTGTACTATTTTTTTAAACGAAGAGACATAGGTGTTTTTATTCAAAATAATGGCTCAAACTACTTACAATAGAATTCTCAGGATCATAGATTCCAGCGTCCAAAATATAGTCTGGTACACCCGTAGGTCTACCAGCGCTCGTGGACCTGTAGAAGTAATCTACTTTGCATCGTAGAAACAAAAAGGAAACATAAACTAAATAAACACATAAACGAATACATAAAACTACGGATCTTGCGATACCAATTGTTCAAAGCTTTCGCGGTGGGGCGTTCTGGTCTTGACGGTCCGTCGTCTTGATTCGCTAGAATCATACGAGATGTCCCTCCCACGGATGTGATTGCGTTTAGATGTGATCGGTAAGGTGGATCATGCGCTGGCGCTAACACCGACGTCCCTTGTACGATTCGCTCATAAAACAGCATCCCTCGAAAGTTCAGCTCATAACATGACTTCACCTAAACCGGCAGCTCATAAATCGAATTCATCCAACGCCGAAACTCGAATATATCGACCCTAGATCGGGTTGTAGAGCGAGACAACTACATAGGAAAAAAAAAAAAAAAGTAAATAAGAAACAAGAGAACTACATAGGTGACGACTAAGGTTTTGGCTTTTTTTTCCTTTTCAAACGAGTGTACTTAATCACACTTCATAGCTACATCATCAAATTCAGTTAATTTTATTGCCGTACCAGACTTTAATGTTAAGTTACAATACACATTTAACTGAACACGACTAAATAGTTGGAGAATTATAGATCAAGACCTAGAATATAATCCTATAAATTTATTTTTAATGTCGCTGGTTGGATTTTCTGAACCATAATATATAATCCCTTTTGAATATGGACTTGATATCCATATATAAAGGCAAATACAGCATAACAAATGGTTAATGGTTGTAAAACTCACAAGCTGATCATCCTCTCAGCACCTCACACATTGTTGTCAATTCACTGTCTACTTCTCTGCACCTAAAAACTATTTTTTTTTTGTATAACAGCAATGAAAAAGTATCAGCTCACAGTACAGCTACCTAAGTTAACTTCCAGAGTTCAGCTCTTATTTCACCAAATCTGCACCACTCACATATCTAGCAACAAAAGAAAATAACCGGAAAGGAGCACCGATCAGTGGAGCATCTGAAAGCGGCAATGGATCAGCTGAGAGCGACAGTGGAGGATCTGATGGCAGCAGACGGGCGTTTTGGTCAACCTTGCCAGCCTCCTGCAACTGTATATCTACAACAATTTCATTGTCATCCAATGGTATTTGTTCTATTTCTCTTGATTCTGAAAAGTAAGGAACTGCAGGCGCATTTTGACCATCTGGATCGTCGTTACCAAATCTTTCATCCTTTTTTAGAGGCGTGACTTCAAAAGACTCCAGCTTCTCGTTTGAAACAGACAAGAGATTGTTGGATCCAGATATAGGGTTGGCAACTATTACAGTTTCGGTAGTTTCCACCTTCAAATCATTTCCAGTGGCTTTTGCATTTCGTTGATCGAGTTCAGCACATAACTCATTGACCTGAACAAAAATATAGAACTCTAATAAGGAAATACGCATCTATGAGTGTCTTGATAAAGGATGTAGCGGGGTCACAAGACTCCAATAGGAAAATACAGGGATAATCTCAAAAAAGTGCGTTAACCTTGTCATAGTAGAACAGTTAACTACAATGACTTCTAAATTTTCACTCAACTTCCAAATTTTCTTACTTCACTTTATTTTGAGAATAAATGACAATTATCCTTCATTAATTTTCACTAATATACCACTGATAGAGTAAATTTTGCTAGAGGTCTCTAAATTAATGCAAGGGTATTTTTGTCATTTATATCAAAATATAGTAGTGAGAAAATCTGAAAGTGTAGTTTAGTTGAGTGAGAAGATTTAAAAGTCAGTGAGTGTAGTTACGTGAGCAAGGTGACAAGGTAAGTGCACTATTATGAAAAATTCCCATATATATAAGCGTATAACAAAGCCATATCCGGACAGTTTCCAGCTCAGAAACCATTTATCACAATATAAGGTAGAATTGTTCAAATGAATAATATTAGATAGATCCAATTTCAAAAAATCTTGTCTTCGTATAATACTTGCATCAAATGGACAAAACCAGCAAGTTATAAAATGAGAGGGGGAGAGAAAAGTGATACCTTCTCAACAAGTTCTGCATTTTCTGATATCAACTTTGCAACCAGTGCTTGTTGTCCTTCCAAATCAGACTTCAGTTCTTTGTGTTCAGATGTCTACATCACACATTAAAGTTAGAATTGCTCTCTCCATTTTACATATCCTCTGCCAATGAAATATAAACTGAGACACAAGCGGAGTGTAAAGAAATATAAACCGACACAATTAGGACACTTATTTGTTGTAAAAAAGCTATAAATGAGAGTGTACAGAAAGCAAACCTCATTGGATGCATGAGCAGATGCAATGCTCCTCTCAAGGTTCTGAATCTGTGACCGCATATCCGATACATTTTCCACCCATTGTAGCTTTTCTTGAGAGAGATTTTTCCTGGACTCTTCCACTTCCACCACCTGCCAGGCTTTGTTTTTAATTTCCACATCAGGACAAATGCAAGATTTTGAAGTGGAACAGTCATGACCCAACCGAAATGAGAGGATACTTTGCAAAAATTGAGCTTCAAAACTTTGTTTGAATGTTTTGGATAGAGAATGTGTCAATTCTGTCTATCACAAAACTCTCCCTGCACCTATTTCCTCCTTTCTCAAGACTCAAACATGATTTTTTTGCACATTCACAGAAAATGATAAGAGATTTTCATTCATTCGTTTAAGAGTACTCCATTTACATCCAAAGAAGCCCATTAACCTTGGTAGTTTCATCTTGTGACAAGAGAATGGGCTTATGGTTTACTTGGATTAACAATCCATTGCCGCACAATACTATCACGCAACAAACTCTGCGAAGAACGCTACAAGTGTTACAAGGTTCAATTGTGAAAGATACCTGAGCCTGTAGTCTAGTGATATCATCATTCAGACAAGCAATTGTTTCTTTCGTTGTGTTCTGTAGAAAGATTGAGGTAAGAATAAAACAATGTTCAAACCTTTGGCTATGAAACTTACTCAAAGAAACCACAAAACAATAGCTTCAACAGAGGGAACAATAAGCTAAGACAAGCTTGGACTCAATTATGCACAAAAATTCCCAGTTATTCGAAATTGCTTGTGGTATAATTTGGACTTGATGAGTTGAAACACGAAGAGTTATAGCCTTTATGTGAGGATATTAAAAATGATCTAGGAGCTACTATCAACCAATGATTTGAGTTTATTGCCGACCAACTTGATACCAAAAAAAAAATACTTTTTAAGCATTGCAAAAATCATTCCCATGACATGAGAAAATAAGAATCATTACCTCCTTAAGAATCCAGGATTCTTTTTCACTCTCTAGGGCTTTGATTTTTTCCTCCAAGCTTTCCTGTGGAATATTGTGCATAGCAATTAAATAAACAAACAAAACTGCTATTTGAGATAACTAAATAACTTATATTAATGCTATATTAATACAGAAACAAACAGAGAACTAAATGCATATTAGACACCAAGGAATGCATTAGGCAAATCATTATGAGGTCAGTTTATGCAATCAACAAAAAATGTAGCATGTAATATTACCACTTTCAGACCGAGAGATGCCTTTCCATCCAGTAACTTGCTGATTCTCTCCTTCAAACCAGCCTGCAAATAATGTTCTCCATTAAGTTAAGGCCTCTACAAAATATAGGAAAACAAAAATGCTTGAATTGGACAGAAAAGCACTGAACGCACCAAACCATTGTTAAGGCCTCATCTGTATCCCAAACATTTTCGTAGTTTCCATGAATTGGTGCACCAACAAAATAAAATCAACATGGAACATTTTTAAACAAACTGAAATGTCCAGAGTACCTGGAGATGGTTCTATTTTTTTTCTTAAAAATACAATTGGAGGCCAAACCCCTAAATTGAAATTTTTTTTCAATGACAACTAAATGTTGGAAACAACTTTTTCTTGGACAATTTCCAATCATCCTATGGTATATATTTGTAGAAGGAAAGTGTTTATCAAGAGACTAGCGAGTCTATAATGTGCACGTCAGATTATCTCTTTGCAATTTTGGTGGCAAACGATCAGATCCCTATAATTCATCAACTTCTAAAATATTAAAAACTCCCAATAGGCCCACTATCTAACCAAACAATTACCTCTTTCTCAATCAAAGAATCTTTTTCAGCCCGTAACTCTACAAGCTTTGCCTCTAGACTAGCCTGTAAACCATCCAAATAGATAAATAAGCTCGTGAAACAAAAAAAAAAGACATGGCCCAATCATTGAACTGATCAGTTACCTCTTTTTCAATCCAGGAATCCTTTTCAGCCTGTAATTCTATGATATTTCTCTCTAGAGTAGCCTGTAAAGCGTCCATTTAGATAAACCAATATATATACACAGAGACGACAGATATGCCTCTGCAAAGAGGAAAAGGAATGGCAAAAATATAATTACTTAATAGATCAGGAAAAAAACTATACTACCTCTTTCTGTTTGTGTGAATAGACTTCACTTTGCAACTGTTCCTCTTTCTGTTTGTGTGAGTAAACTTCATTTTGCAACTGTTCCTCTTTCTGTTTGTGTGAATAAACTTCCTTTTGCAATTGTTCCTCTTTCTGTTTGTGTGAATAAACTTCGCTTTGCAACCATTCCTCTGTCTGTTTGAGTGAATAAACTTCATTTTGCAATTGCTTGTTCATCTCTTCTAATGTAGACTGAAAATAAGCAAGAAGTTACTAATTAGTTTGCTAAATTTACAAGTGAAACCCATAGAATACTGTAATATCACTTGGCAATACCTCTCTCTGTATGAGTGAATGGTTTTCATTTTGCAGTTGTTTGATTGTCTCTTCTAAGGTAGCCTGAAGAATAAACTTATTATATCTAGCAAATCTCAGGATCCTGAAACGTTATTGTTACAACAAGAAATATCCCTGTGCACATCCAAATAGGGAGACTGACTGACCTCTCTTTGCAGCCACTTTTGTTTCTCCGTTTCAACCGTAACAGACTGTAAAGCCAAAATCAAGCAGTCCGTGAAAGTGCACCAAACCCAATAAAGAAACGTACTTAATTCCAAAATTGGGTAGCAAGCATCATATTAGGAGTACGCATATTCAAAAAAGTGCCATATAATATACAACCGAATGAAAGCAGAGTGCGCAAAGGGTGGTCATACAAACTACCAGAAAATGCTTTACAAGTCAGAGTTAGGGACACATCACAAGGATGGCTATGAATCAATTCTACTTCTAGCAAGTTGATGACGAGATTTGTAGAGGCATTAACCTGAGGGGAGTATCGGTGATCAAGGGTGCACATATAAACTATTTAGAGCACAAGGCTGCGAAATTCTTAACACTTGCTAAGTGAATAGAAAGGGGAGGATAACCAACATTTCTGTAAGTCCAAAAGTAAGTGAAAATGGATGTATATGAGATATCATGCCACATACAGCTTTGTTCTATACGATGCATGAACAAGAGAACAACGCGGGCCACATCCCACATAAATAATCTTCACTCAGCCTCATTTCTCAACTACCATGTTTAACTAATTACCCATAAATTTAAGAGCTACCAGTAACAGAAAAAATATCCCTTATGATGAAGTTGATGTTCAACTTTAACATTACATAGCAGAGCACTAAATCATTCATATCAAGGAACAAGGTTGAAATAGATCAAATGATACCATTTTATTAAAACTTAGTAGTGTTTGAACAAATGAAGCTAATGCAACTATCCAATGTTAAATAACTTGAAGCAAAGAAAATTGCAAGTACAGGGATCAAAATACAAAACAAGAAGAAAAATAAGTAAAAAGGAATCAAACTTACCTCTTGTGTGCCATTGGTCTGAAGACGAGAATGCTGACCCAGATCCGCATTTTGCTCAGGAACATCTTTCCGTACATTAGCTTCCTCTGGAACTTGACTCTGAAGATGATCCTTCCCATTACTCAAACCATTTAGATTCACGGAAGAAGACGAAGAAGAATCAGCTTCTCTCTCTCCATTGCCGCCGACAACCGAGGGTTCGGGGGCTTTCTTCTGCTTGTTCTTCTTCTTGTTTCTCTTCTTCTTCTCATGATCCATACCAGGCTCTTCCACTCAAAACCCAGAAATTCGAAAACAAATCTGCAAAAACACAGCACATCCTCATAGCTGAACTCGACCCAACCCGAAATGGAAACACAAATAACCAAACAAATCTCGAAAATCCCGAAACCCTCACCTAACAATCCCAAGTAGAACACTCCGAAAAGCTCGAATCCAGTTCAGAATCCACACAACTGTTCCATTAAACTAAGAAAAATACAAACAAAACACAAAACCAGGACATAGACCCAGAGAAGATCCAAATCGAATTCGATGAACAAGCTATAAAGTACCAGTAGATTGTCTCTGTAACGTAGGGTTTGTGAAATGGAATCGAAGGTTAGGGAAAGGTTTGAGAGAGAGAGTATAGAAATGGTGTACCAAACGAAAGCAATTGTAACGGCCACTCCTCTTCAGGGCTTTCACAGTTACTTGAGCCTTCCCCTTTCCTCTCTCTCTAAGCTCTTCGAATAAATAAATTTAATTAAATTCATTTTAAATGACGAAATGTATTGGGCTTTCTAAATCACGTAATTAACCATTCTAGTCCAGCCCAAGTACATGAAGAATCGAAAGCCCATTCCGTATTCAGAGATGGGCTTTTGGTAACCAGATCGGGTCGGATTGTGTGGGGGATTCGAGAAGCGAATCGAATCGGGTGACGAGTCCTTTTCATTTTGCCAGTTAAGATTGGAACAGAACCAGAATTGACTCAGAAAAGAAGATTTGGAACACGTCGTGTTGGGGTGTCTTTAAAGCTAATCACAATCATGGTATTATTGGGAACGCGATTAGCTTTGCGTAATCATCTTCCTAATCCACGTGTCAGTCTTTACGTAAACTAACTTTTTAATGTTCATATCATTTCAAAATGAAAATTAGATTATCAAATTATTATAACATCATTAATGCAATTAAGTCAGTCTAGATGTTCCTAAAACAATTCGGTCTAGATGAGGATATATTAACTAGAGAGAGAATAAACTATATGTACATCAAAGAAAAAATCATAGTCTCATCGTTTTCGTCGTGTCTCTTCTTCTTTTTCTTCTTATTCTATAACAAATTCTCGATTTGTTTCGATTAGCTCATCCAGGATAACATGATCCCCTTTCCCCATAGAGTTCCATTGATCTGTCTCCCGATTTAAGATGAGTAGTGATGAGTTTTCACGACAACCAAGGTTTTGTGTTGAAAAGAATTTGTTCTTCGATAAGCGATGGTTGTCAGAGGTGGTTTAGGGGCTCATATGGTGGCCCGAATACACTTGCGTTTGGCTAACAACATCGACGAAATAGAGCCTGAAAACGATGAGTATGATTCTTGAAGACCAGAGGAAACCCCTAAGAAGGCGCGAGACGTATAGAAGGAGAAAATTCTCGTTTCCATCCCTACTGGTTGTGACCAATCGCACTCCTCAACCATCATCTCTCATTTTCCTCCTGAGTCAGCTAGCATCCTCCATCCTGACGCGCATCACCCGGAGGACGACATGCAATCAGGCAACCTAGCAAGCCCAATCAAGACGGAAATGGTCGTGCACTCACTAAACATTCGGTAGTCCAGTTGGGACGACATACCAATTTTAACCGAGTTCGGTAATGGGTCTTGGCCCATCAATACTCTCGCTCATTTCATATACATTTTATTTTCTGTATTGCTTCGGCATTATCCCCGATCGTTTTTTTTCTGTCTTACTTTACTATGTATTGTTTCTTCGTACGAATTAATATGATTCCTACTTATGGTAAAAAAAAAACTCAATCTAAATTACAGTACAAGCTTTATAAATGTAGTCATTGGATCATCAAAACTGATTAATTATATTTTTTATTACTTTAGCATCATATCACCGAGTTGGGACCACAGTCGGTGTTTGTTTCGTCCATCAAATGCTTCAATTTTCAGGTTTTTGTTCAAATGAAAGGCTCAAAATTTTAAATTCAATCAAAACTTATTGGTCTCTTTTAACGAAGATATTGGCCGTATCATTTGAAATGAAAAAAAAAATGAATACAAAGTTATAAATTCATTCCAAGTCCACGGGTCTTTTATATACTATTTACGTAATTATTATTGACTTTGGGAGGTGACTTTCGAATAAAATTGGAAAAAAGCAACAATAAAAACTAGGAAGGTGGGGGTGGGACCCAGTCCAGGAGGCAGACTGGAGGAATCGTGTCCTCCATAAAACCAAAGTCCATTCCAAGCAGTGCAGTCCACTGTCCAAGTCTGCGCTCCACCAATCAAATCTTCCACATTTTAAATATTGGTTAGAGGATATAATTAATTAATTATTTAATAACATGTACAGCTAGAGAGAACCACCACTAATGACTAATTTGATTCCCTTAAACTCTCCTAATTATAAATTGGAATTTTATTTTATCGAAAACCCCTCATTCCACTCGACGAACAAATCAAAGCCACCGGCCTAGACTCGTTTGAGACACTTTACACAACCTCCAGGGGCAATATCGTCATTCGACCTTAGCTACCAAGGTGTGTAATGTGTATCGTGCTGTATTGGATTTTTGTTGAGGTTTATGAGCTTGTTCTCTTTTCGTGTTTCCCGTTTTGCCCCTTATCCGCTTTTTGCCTGCATTTTTATTTATTTTTAAAAAAAATACGAGGAAAAGATGAACGCAAGTTGGCCAAAGCATAGGTTAAGGTTTTGAGGTTTTTGTTTCTCCAGAGAAATGTTTCGTCTTCTTGTTCAAATTGCTTCGTCTCTCTGCTTCTAGGGTTTAGTTTTGGGGTTTAATTCTGCGAGCCTTTCTTATTTCTTTGCTTTTTCCGTTCGATCGACACCACGACTTTGATTTGGAAGGTAATTTCAGCTTTACGATTGGCCATTGACTTCTGATTTCATGTTGGTTTTGGTGCATTGACTGTTCCTTGATGGGTCTCTTGATCCTCGATTCGCTTACCCTTATTATGATTTTGGGTTTTAAGTTCCTTTTCCTGCTTACTGGTGTTTCTTCTGTTTGTTTCTGTAGAAAATTCAGTTAAAGTTTGTATTTTTATGTTTTTTAAGCTTAATCTGAGCTCGTTTGAACCAATTCTGCTGATATTAGCTTATAAGAGACCACTCATGTCGAAGACATGGTGTTTGCTTGTTCAATGTTTGATGACGGCTCGTTTGATTACTCATTCTTGAACCAAATGTTTCCTTAATTTCTGCTGAACGAAGCTGATTAAGTTGCTTGTCTGAACCTATTGCTATTAAATGGAACACGAGTCTTTAGCTTGTTCTTTCTAGATGTAGATGGCTCCCTATCATGGTACCCTCTTAAATGCTGTTTGGATTTTTTTCACTAATTACGGTTGTTGAAGAAACTAAGAGTTTCTAAGAGTTAGTGTTTTTCTTCAAAGATGTTTTGGATTAAGAGCTGAGGATAGGTTCATTGTTTTCATGTGACATCATCAAGAGCAGTTATGTAGCTCTGCTTATTATCTGTTCACATTTATAGGTTTAGGATACTTTTTAAATAATATTTATTTGAATGTATGCATTTCTGAGATTCTTTTGTTTCCTCTGTCTTCATGGCTTAGTTCTTAGAATTAGATTCATTAGAACGATTTGAACTGTAGTTGGGATCGTTAAAGACAATTTGACACCATAAAATATATTCAGTGCCATCTTTTCCTGGTTGTGGCAGGCTTTTTTTAAAGGTAACTTCATGCGGTTCTGTCATAGAAATAGATACTTGTCTCCTCCATTGGTAAAAACTAAGGTAACTGACATGTAATGAAAATGTTATAAATGACGCCTTGAATTATTGGTGTATCTCTCCAGCTCCATGACTGTGAGACTGGAGTGGCATTAATATTTAGGGATAATCTCACAAAAGTATACTAAACTTGTCTGACTTTTAAATTTTCTCATCCAAATAAACTGAACTTTCACTTTTGTTCACTTCACTCTATTTGGGTGTAAATGACCAAAATACCCTCGCAACAATGAATTTGACTTGATTTTCCACTTATTACGATGTTCCCATCGAGAAGTTAATTTGTAGTAACTTTCTATACGATAATAATATAAAAAAAGGCACGGATATTCTTGTTTGAGTTTCCTAAAGTGTTGCAGGGGTATTTTTGCCATTTATTATCAAAATAGAGTAAAGTGAGCTAAAATTGAAGTTGAGTGTAGTTAGATGAGAAATTTAAAAGTCAGTATGGTTAAATGAGAAATGTGACAAGTTTAGTGTACTGACGTGAAATTATCCCTGATATTTATTTCCACGTGTTATACAATAATGTAGTGTAATTGGTAATGCAAATGTTCCGTTCTATACTTTCTTGTTTTTGATGAATATCTTTGACAAATTGATGATTTTATTTTATTTTAATTGTCATGACGCTGTTTATTATTATTTCAGGGGTTCAGAACTCCAGCCTGATAAACATCAATATGGGGGTTTGCTTCTCAAAGGTGTCAATTTAGATGTCTACCAAGTACTTTGTAAA
>JAYMTN010002180.1:0-11455 GCA_036897425.1 Erodium trifolium | reverse complement strand
CCGGTTAGTGAACTGGTTGGTTTCACTGTAAAACAATTGGTTTTTGGGTTGAGGCTGATTCCAAGATATGTCATACCGATAATATCGGGTTGGGTTCGTAAAAGATTTCATTGGGTGGCTAACCACCCAATGCCCACCCCTACATGTGAGATGGTATACATAAATGATTGATGTCTACTATTTATTTTTACCGCATATGGTATGAGTGTGAAGAAAAGTTTAGGGTCACACGTTCGAATTTTTATGGATATATCTATAAACATGTGTGTGGAGGGTTAGATTTAGTTTATATATATGATTTTTCTGTATAAAAAAAACATTTCTCTCTCATAAAAAAAAAGTGTGAAGCAAAATTATCCAATATTGTATATACAATCCGGACATAGGAGTATGATATTATTTAATTTTTCCAATCACAAGAACGTATAAACTCAAATAGACTATTATAGGGTTGACATAACAACCAGGTGACTATACGGAATATAGTATGTTGCGATTTTATGTGATACAACCAAAAAGAACTTTAATTATTGTGAAAAACGACTTGATTATCAAGAGACTCATTCATGTTTTAAAGTTCATTGTTAATTTTAACATGAGCAAGATGGATTGTGATATTTTTGAATTACTCAACATATTGATTAATTATGAAAAACAAATCACATCTAAAAATATAAAAGCAACTAGACATATAACTTAGATGGATGGACTCATCAAAGATTAAGATGAGAGGCAAGAAGATGCCCAAGAAAAAACCACTTGCACCTAAAAATGTCATTATGAGCAAATTTAAGAAATCAAAGACGAACATCAATCAACATGACGGTGGACGTTGAAGTAAGGATATTGAAAGATAAAGGATAAACCAAATCAAAATTACCTTTGACATTATAGACTAGATGGTTCTGCTAGATGTAGGTTAGTATATAAGACATCATATAAACGATAAAACAGAAAATAAATGTAAACAAAATAATAAAAATAGTAGTAACCTTAATGTAATGTTGGAAGACGAATCGGAATTAAGTCGAGGTCCGAATTATTGGTTTCCCCATTTTGGTCACGACCTCAACCATCTCTACTTCGTCAAAACTAAAATTAGTAAATGAAATTTTAAACATCAGTTAATCCCACTCTTAAGCGCTGAAATCTATCTCCTTGACCCGATTAATGTGGTCAGGCGTTACTAAGTAGGTGTGTTGATTTGTGTGCGTTCCGATTAATTGAGCAATAAATCAATCCAAATGATCGACACACCTATGACGAGTGAAGACACTACAAGATATCATATGTATAATCGTACGAGCTCTACAATAACTTATCATAACAAAGGCCAAATAGGTTGTGGTTTGATCTTTGTAGGCTTGTTTGTTGTTTTGGTTTGATCCGTGTAGGATCGGTTGTATAGGTTGTTCAGTATGAGATTTGTGGTTTAGGCTGAGATATGTTCAGTCCTTTCTAGTTGGTTGTTTTTATGTGGATGTTTTCTCTTATAATGGGTTTCAATTTAAATTTGTTTTGACTGAAAAAAAAAAAAACAAAGATCAAATATATCACTTGGTTTAGTTGGCCATACTTATCCTTTTAAACATTACAATTTATCCAAAATATCTTTAACCCGATCCAGCCGGATCAAGTAGTTATTATGGGTCGCTGCTACCTCTGCGTGTAGCCCCTTAGTAGTTCGTATATAACCGCACACTGAAATAAAACGATACACATGTTCAGTTAAGGAAGGAGACAAACCGTAACGGGGAGAGACACGGAGGCACAGAGCCCTCGCTCGCGTTCGTTCCCACATTTCTAGGGTTTCTGGACGAGAAGAAGAAGAACAAAGTAGCAGAACCTGAGGAGGAGGAGGACGAAGAGGAAGAAACAAACAGTTTGCGCTTTGCGTTCGAATCTACACTCGCGGAGACCCCGTCACTATCTTCTTCGAAATCGTGAGTTTTCCCGCCAAATTGATCCTCGCCATTTGCCTTCTATGGTCTCTGTTCGCTGCTTCGTGTTCTGTCTCTTCCGCTGTCCGATTTAGGGTTCCGCTAGCTGTTTGTCTTCTCGGAAAATATGTTGCCTGAAGATTTTGCTCTTCGTGATTCGGTTGATGTGTGGTTTATGATATGGTGGTTTCTGATGGAATTCGGGGAAGGTTTATCGAATCGTATTGGTTAATTTTTATGGAGAATTTAGATAATTGAGGTTTTGAACCAAGTTGATTCTGGCCTTTTGTCTACTCCGCTCCTCTTTTGTTGCTCCTCTTCACTGGCATTGTGTCTTTGACGATTCATTTTAGGGTTCCTATAGCTACGTGTTTGGAAAATCTGTTGCATGTGATTTTTTTATGGTTTGATTGTTCTGTGGGATTCAGGGAAGTTTATTGAAGTTATTAGTCAAATTGCCTGATAAATAGCTTATGGAGACTGTCTAATGCGAATTTTGTTTTTCTTGTGGTATAGAATGAAATTTTAGTTGTTCATAATGCTCATTTTTATGTATTTGCCGTGATATTCTTATCTTGGTAATCTGTGGGAAGAATTCCCCCCTTAGAAAATGGTTAACTGAATTCATGGTTATCGTCGTCCTTTTTATATTCTCCACATTGTCTCAGCTTTTGTCTTTCACTAATTTTCTTGCAGATAGGCCTCTATGATAGGATGGTAGAAGAGGGTGGAGTTGATGAACTTGAATTTACATGGGGTAAGAAGAGAGGTCGTGGTGGTAAAAAGAAAGACGTTCAGTTTTATGAGTCTTTTAGTTATGATGGCACGGAGTATGCGCTCTTTGATAGTGTTTACCTATACAAGGAAGGTGAACCTGAGCCTTATGTTGGGAAAATTGTAAAAATATGGGAGCAAGCAGATAAGACAAAGAGAGTGAAAATTCTATGGTTTTTCCGCCCTTGCGAGATTCTCAATTATCTTGGGGTTGAGGAGCCACCTAGGAATGAATTGTTTCTGGCATCAGGTGATGGAGATGGGCTTGCAAATATTAATCCCTTGGTAATTCACCTTTTTATAAATTGTATAGCATTTGGTTTATTTCACTATATTGGGTCAAGCATTAGCATCCAAGTTATTCCCAGTGTAGTTACATATGATGTTATTATTAGATTGAGTTCTGGAAATCTATGCGTAGTTTAATTACATCTGTTGCTAAGAGTATGAATTTGTTACCAAAAACATTCAGTCACCAGATGTGCCAATGTTCAATCCTTTAGTAAAACTTTTCATATGTTACTTTTCCTTTTTATATATTTCCTGTGTTGTGTAAATGGACTCTTAACTAAACATGTGGGAATGCTGGTAGAATCGAGAATGTAAAGTTATTGAACTAGTTGCTGATTTTTTAACAATCGAATCAGGAAGCTATAGCTGGAAAATGCAATGTAGTTTGCACTTCAAGTGACAGCAGAAATCGAAAACCTACAGATGAAGAACTACGTATGGCTGACTTTGTTTTTTACCGTGTTTTTGATGTCGGGAAATGCGCAATACTGGACAGCATAGATGAAAAGATTGCTGGGGTGGAAGGTATGTTTTCTTTTGACCTTTGAGTATACATATAGCTCCCATTTTCTTTTGCTGTCTACTGTTGTAACAACTAGGTGTTTTGCATATTTTTGGTGGCTGCAGTAAATTTTTTATTGAACGGTGTGGAAAAGGATATTGATGAGAAAGTTCTTGTAAGCAATGAAAAGATTGCTGAGCAAGACATATCTGTCGATACCTCATCAAAAGAAAAGAAACACACCAAAGATCGATTTGGTGAAAAAAAATCTTCACTCGGGGGAAATCTTGTATCTGTTGCAACTGCAGAGCTGGATAAATTAGCTGACACCATCTTGGTTGACAATACAACTTCTAGGTGTCGAGCTGATCCTCCTGATGGGGATGAAGTTAGGGGTGGTAAGGATCCTGTTGATCAAGTTGATACTGAAAGGAAAGTTAAATCTGAAAAGCATTCTGATGGACTGGAAAGCAGGCCGTTAAAAAAAGTGAAACTCGATAGTTCTGTCAATCAATCTGAGGACAAGAAGAACATTAATACTGTGGAGAAGTTAAACCTTGATTCTGACGTCAATGATCCTAATGCTAAAGTGCCTAGAATTTCTGCTTCTGAAAATGTCTATAATCACAAGCTTGCTAGGAATTCTCATGGTGGAGAAGAAGTCCTTTCCCAGAGGATTAAACCTAACGGTGAACTCCCTTCAGCACCTTCGAAAGACTCTTCTAAGGAGGACAAGACTGATGGCCATGTATTAGTCACCCGAAGACCAGATGCTGTAAGTTGTCTTTTTAGTGATGTAATTCAAATTATTCAATGCATTTTATATATTTCCCTGTGGGGTATATACTGTTTAACAACGTAGGTGATGTTATGAATAGATTTACATTTTCTTAGCATCCCCTTTCAATTGTATAAGTATATTTGAGTTGGATGTGTTCACTTCTGAGCATTATTGTACCTTGAACATGTTTGCCTAGCTTATAGAATTAGACTATTCATATTTTTGGGGCTGTGGGTATTTATCTTGTCAATGACTTCCAAAATGTGTCCCATGCTTGAATAAAATCATAGTGACCCCCAATAAACTCTACCATGTTTGCCAATAAATATTCTTGAGCTGCCTGGGGGATTCTTTTGTACTGGCTTGCAGGAGTATGTGTTTCACCAAGTCGTGTAATGACTTTACCTCTGAATTATACCCGCCAGTCAATTATCACATAGCTAACCTGCATAAAGTTGACTCACTGAGGACACATCTTAACCGTTCAGTTTCATTCTTAGATTATACTTGTTTTGGCATTTTCTAGATGAAGCTGTTTTATTTTATAAATAGTTTTTAAGGGCAATCTACCTCAACTTCCCCTGAAGTGTTCAAACTGTGCATTGATCACCTCTCCTGTTTTGGTAATTATATTTTTTCCAATTTTGACTGATTGGATATTTGCATGAAAGTTATTTGCTACAAGCGATAAGGAGTATGGAATTTGAATTTCATGTAAACAAGTAATCAGATTTCCTGTGTTGGATTCACGAGTTAGTATACATCTTTGTGCTTGTATCTACTTGTACACATTAATGTATGTTATGAACCAAATTCAGATTCTGGTTTTCTAGTAGTTATTCAGATTCTGGTTTTCTGATAAAGATGAATTTGGTTCTAATATATTCCTATGCTCGATATGGTGCAGGATCGAAGTAAATGGTTTAATGGACTTGTAAGTACTTTCACACCTATTCCATATTCTTAATCTTCACTAATATCGTACTTATGCTTGTAAGCGGATACTATTGATATTATAGTTAGTCTTCAAAATCAGAGCATGGATTTCCATTAAGTGATTAAATTTGCATCTAAGTTTTGTTTATAAGTCGTCTTGTTTTATTCTTATTAGCCTTGGGAACTAAGAATGCAATCTGCGGACGAGGAAGGGACACTTGTCTTGCTTCAAAATTTGGATCCAACTTACTCGTCGGCCGAAGTGGAGGTAATACTCCTGGAATTCTGGATTTCCATTTTTGAAGCTGTTTCCGCCCTCCTTTTCTTTATAATATTACTGTAAAAATTTCTTAATATTGCTAACCTTCTATGATGTTTCCTTGGATTGCAGTTGACAACTGTTTTTTTACGATTAAATATCGTGCTTTGAATAATGACTTATATGTTGTCATGACAGCTTGTTTGTTGTTTTTCCTTTTACGTATATCTTTCTTATGTGCTTCTCCCTATGTTCATATTAAAACTTCAGGATATAGTTTGGCATGGCTTTAAAGAAAGGTGCACAGCTAAGATGATCCAGAGGACTGCATTTTCTAGCCCTCTATCTGGTATGAGAAACAGAAAACAATGAAGGTCTACTGAAAATATTTTTGGACTGATAAATTGGTTATGGCTCAAGCATTTATTGATAATTGCTATGTCTCATAGGTCAAGCTCTTATAATATTTAAAACAAGGGAAGCAGCCAGAACAGTTGTCAGAAAATTGGATGGAGGGTGTTTGATGCTACCAAATGGAAGGTGTGCATGTATCTCTAACCGGTCCAACAATGAATTAATATTGATATGCTGGCTTACATAGTATAATTGTGCTAAAGATGACTTGTTTATAATTGTTGAAGTGTGTGTTCCATGTTGGAAGAATGTGAATGAATGGACTGCTTGATAAGCATATTGAGGCTTCCATCCATCAGCTTGTGCTTCTGGATTGGGTTGTGGGCTTTAGCATGATATCAGGGTTGGTTTGATATTGGGCATGTGCCCTGTTTGTGTTTCTTTCCCCATTAATGGTCCACGTGCAAGGTCCGTGCCGTGGTCCGGCATGCACGTGAGGGGGAATGTTGAAGTGTGTGTCCCACATTGGAAGAATGTGAATGAGTGGACTGCTTGATAATCATATTGATTCCTCCACCCATCAGCTTGAGCTTTTGGGTTGGATCGGGCTTCAACGATAATAAACTAATAGATTTTATCATGGTCACTACAAAAGAGTCCTTGGTTCTTGAAGACATTTAGTCATGCTTAGTTATGTGCTATATGATCTTTTCCTCTGACTTGGGTTTGTGGTAATCTTGCTTTAAAGGCAACTCATGTGCATTAGGGATGGTGTTTATGTATTTATGCTTGCATTGCAGGTTCCTTGTTGGCAGCATTGCAACTCCTTGTGTACAAGAGAAGCTACCGTTTTTGGGCCATATTGTCATTGACAAACTAAAACTTCAGATGCAACGTGAAATGGTGATTATTCATTTATCTTTCTTTTTTATTTATGGTTACCCATTGTTTATAATTTGGTCCTAAACTTATACTTATTTGAGATGATTTGTTGCTATCTTACTACTTATGCAATTTTGGGCGTTTTTACTCAGAAACAAGCTGTATCGACGTCACATTGTTCTCAGCCAAATACAATTGAGTATGAGATGGCCATGGAATGGTGCTTACTACAAGAGAGATCTGACCTTTCATGGAAAAAGTTGTTCAAGGTTGCTTCAATTCTGATCTTATTCAAACAGTTATTGAGTATTAAGACTTTATATTTGATATGTCTGCCTCTTTTTATTCTCTTTTCTGTTGAGCTGATGTGTGTTTCGACATCTTCAGACACAGGGGGATGAGTTTAGAAAACTCAAGGCTAACCTCAAGTCCAAATGAGAGCATCTCTGCTGTTGTGTATACTGTTGTGAGTACTCGGCACAAAAGATTAGTATGTTAGGATTTTGGCAGATTTTGTAACATTTTGTGCTTTGAATGTTTGATAGGTGCTGTACATGTTACCAAGTCTCCTCAAACTGGCTTTTGAAGCAGTGTGGACTTTTCACAGTTGACAAAATCTAGGCAAAGGGTTCCTGTTTTTCGGATCAGTCTGTGATGGTAACCATCTCAATCCTTAAATTTTAATTCTTCTTTTTTGCCAATGTTCTAAGAACACACCAGATCAGATGGTTTGACTTGTTCAGCTTGGTAGTTGTTACTAGCTGTAGTCTGGTTCTTGAATTATAACATTCCAAATTTCTGACCAAATCAGTCTTGGCTGGTAAAAAAAAGATGTGGCAGGGTACCTACTGTGGTGAACTGGTCAGACCAATACCAAATTACCAATGAACCAGTGGTGACAGTTGCCCCATTTTTGGTTTCAAACTTTATAAATCATCAAAAAAGTAGTTTAGTGTTTTGTCTGGCAAACCTCCGTGCTCTTGCATATTCAAAACCTCAAACCGAATGGAAATCATCCTCAATGTTCATTTGCTATACAAATGAACATTGTCTAAATCAGCGTGCACCGAATTACTGTTTCCTTGCTGGAAACATATCATCTTCGTTTTAACGGGACATGTTCCGATAAAAGTGCAGTAGTTAAGTGCACAATGTTTCAAAATATTAATCACTATACGTTTTGTTCTAATTTGGTACCCCAAAAGAAGTGTATTTTAATTTAGTAACCATACTGAGCATGTTCCAATTTAGTGATTCTTGTCATGGAGCGAGATAAAAGTGACCAAAATGGAACATGATGAGTACTGATTGGAGCAAAAAGGATTACAAAGGACAGTCTCCTAGTTGAACTGATGATACAAATTTCACCGTGCAGATCATGGGACTTACTGTTGGGTTCGAGTCAGTTTTGGGATGGGCATATGTCCAAATGCATTCTGAGGTAATCATTTTACGGTATTGAAACCACATTTTCAAGCACACAAGAGTGGTTTCTCATTTGATGGCGTTAGAACTATCTTGGCCCGATTTTTCATGTTATGACCATGGATAAGGAGCATATTTCTCTTTAATCTAGTTTATTTTGTTATTGATTTGAAATTTCCTTGGGCATGATTCTAGTGGGTTTGTTCTATTCTCTGATATCCTATTGGGATAGAGAATTTCTATTTCAAAGCTTGGTTTGTAAGTTAAAGAACAGCAACAGATAAGAATGTCTGACTAAGTGGGGAATTAGTGCGGAAATCTAAAATGAGAAAATAGATGTACAATTTCAAATGTCAAGATGATATTTGAATGAAATAACAGAGCCAGACAGGGCACGGCACTTGATGATCAAAATGGTGAAATGAAGGTACAATTATGTTCCCACTTGAAAATTCCAACCTCAGGCTTTATACAAGATTTTAGTTTGGGTTGAGTTGACTAAATATTCCGTAAAGAATATGTATGGTAATGGGCTGATTTTTGGAATTGGTCCCTTTTTACATCGAAAACCAGTCGTAGTTTAGCTCCATAGATAAATGGGTGGTGTGCTTTAGACTGAAATCGAGGAAATAAATAACCCTGCGCCATGGTCAGATTGGTTTCGGGAATTTGTACGATCTCATTAATTGAGATGAGTTCTACCATAAGCCAACCACCGAGCACATTGAAGTATTAAACATTGTTTACATTAAGTTGAAAATTGAAATTAGCCGAAACAGGGTCAGATACATCAAAATTCTGTCAGTTATGCTATTTTAAAGTGTATACGACTAAGATCTGTGTATATCATGATCACGAAAGAGATTATTGATGTTAAAATTAGTTTCAATTTTTAAGCAGACAATTCAATTTGTCATCCTTCTCCTGTTCTGTCGGAGGCTAGTCTGTCTTCCCACAAATGCTATAAAAAAATAGGGATAATCCCATTTCGGTGCGGTGGACAAAGGTCAAACATAACGTGTTTTTTGATGGAAAATACATGTGCAACTCACATGTCCAAATTTTTTTTTCTTGAAATACCAATTTTACCCCGTGGTCTCACGTGAAAGCAACCAACATTCTCCTCATCCTTTCCACCGTTCCCCGATCCAACCTTCGGGAGCTCCGAGCTCTCGTTCACGTGTCGGAGTTAAGTTGAGTTCGAGTTCGGATTTGTTGCACGAGCTGGAGTCGAAGCTCGGCTGCAGGTTTTGTTTTGGAGAAGATTGGCGGATCGGAATTGATGCCGGTGTTGGTTCCGAAGTCAATGAAGGCGGGAAGATGATGAGGAGGTTCCGTTGGGAAGACCATCTAGGTCGTAGTTGCATTTCCGCGGCAGTGCATGAAACACTGTAACACCAGAGGTCTTGCATCCCATTCCCGCTGTTGTAATCTGAATGAAGGACCTAAGCTGCGAGCCTAAGACCTAAGTTTCTCCGAGGTCTGGACGGCGACGATACGTGCTTCAACACGCTCTCCGGCAAATACTCAAGCAGATCTTTGGACGGACAGAGGGAGGCATGCTTCATCTTGACCTCGCGGTAGTTGAAATACGATGTGCACGGCGGCGGGGACCTGTGGACTTTGAGATCGTGCTGCATCGGCGAGGCACGACAAGCTGTCGAGGCGAGGTCGAGAAACCCATTAGAGCAACAACGACTCTCCTCCGGTGGACTCGTTTGCTCGCTGCCCTTGTAGTTCCAGTGTGGCATGGTCCTTTCTGAACGACAGATCCGATAGAGGGAGGACACGAAGGTTGTGGTGTGCAGAGCTGAAATCGTGTGGTGAGATAAGAGAGGGACGAAATGAGGGGGAGAGAAAGGGTTAGCTAGGGTCAGGTAAAAGGAATACTGCAATTACGTTAATACCCCTTTGTATTTTAAAAAGACCACAATAAAATTACATTTGATTTTATTTACGGTATGGCATTATCATCTAGACCATCGATTTCAGTTGATCCAAAGGTCAAAAATTGGATAACGAGTAACAAAATTTAATATAGGTAACACTTCTTGAAAGTGTAAAAGTGAGTAACAAAATTTAATATAGGTAACACTTCTTGAAAGTGTAAAAGTGTTTGGCTATTGAGAGGTGTGGCTTATAGGCTAAGATTAATTAAGGTTTAGTGAAAGTGTATGGTTGATGGTTAGTGAAAATGGTTAATTAAGGATTAAAAATCATTAGGGAACTTTCATTAGGGACGCGCTAGGAGTTTGTGTGGAGGTCTCATGTGACCAATGGGGAATGTGCTGGGGTGGAATCGTCAAAGTCCGGTTCTGGCACCTCCTCGAGAGATCTCTCCGGCAAGGTCTGGTTCTCCAGGTTTAAGGAGCTTCCGGAGCCGATTAGGGTTGAGCTCACCTATTCCAAGCTACCAAGCTTTTGCTACAACTGTGGTCGGCTCGGCCATGTTCTGAAGGAGAGTATGTGGGCGGTCAGGGCTCCCTACGCTTCGGCCACTCCCTGTTGGAGTACCCTCGGGCTCCACGTCTCATGCCCCCTTATCTCTGGATAGGGCCCCTATCTCGGGATTCCATGGGCTTCATACCAGATCGTTCGGTGGCTCGGACCACTGCCAGGCTTGTGCCCAATCAGCTCTCTGCTTGTTCGGCGGTGGTGGTTTCAACCCCCGTCTCGGAGGGGTTGGGAGGAGAAAGGCGCAAGGTCCTGGAGGTGCATAGTGTCAACTTCTAACACAACTAATAGGTATACATTGAAAGGGAAAGGAATAACTTGTAGAAAAGAGCTCTATTAGGGTTGAGAGCTCTAAACCCTATCCGTCACATACATCTCTTATAGTCGTTAAAGTTGTCGCCGCATAGAGTCATGCCACCATACAAGATCTTCGTGTGTTTGTTCCTAGAAGCATTCATTCTTCTCCCTCTCGCGCATTCAAGTCTCAACGTTGTTATGTTTGAAGGACGGGGAACCTCCCAAGGAGATGTGCGAGTACCTGTTGCTATGGTTCTCTCCCCCATGCCTCGAGAGTCAGCGTCGCTTTGTTTGAAGGATGGGGCATCTCTAAAGGCGACCCGCGTCTACCAAAACTCCAAGTCAGTCGATGAATTATAAATAGCGAAATTCCAACAAGCTATTATTTGACCTGCTTATGGTATTACATACTAGACAAAATGACTTTAGACTTTTGAACATCATTGTTGGATAACATGGTGCATAGCTCCTTCTCAAATCGTTCCATGGCGCCCCTCGGTAAGCAAACTGGCACCGCTACTACTTCCTCTCCATTTTGTTTCTTAAATCGATAACCAGTG
>JAYMTN010002179.1:0-11455 GCA_036897425.1 Erodium trifolium | reverse complement strand
CGGCGGGATCACCGCCCTATCTGGTCGCACCCAAGCGGGAAGCTGGTGCATCACCCCCGCCCACGTGAACAAGGCGGCGAAGCTGAGGAAGATGACGTCGAGATCGCCGGGGGAGTGAGTGCGGAGGCAGTTGGGGAGGAAACAGAAGAGGATATTACGACCAGTGATGGGGAGGAGGGACATGCTTCCGAACCCCACGGCGAGAAGTGCAAGGATGAGGTAAGGGATGACATCGGCGAGGTGAGGGCGACGGCGGTAGGGTTGGGCACGGGAGAGGAAGGAACTAACGCCATGATTAGAATTAGAGAGAGGTCTCGACAAAAGCGAGCAGTTTTTTTAACATCCTAGTGCTGCCACTTAGGTTGTGAAAGATCGAAATACGTTTGAAAAAAGAAAAAAAATATATAATACGTAGTGCGTATTTGGGGTTTCACCACGTAAACCCCCACCTCAAGTCCAATATTTTGTTTACTGTTGTAGGGTATCATGCAACGAGGTTGCTCCGCCAAACCATAATTGATTGACATTACCATCCATCATCGGCCTCTTTACAAGAAAAGTGAAGCATGGTCTCAAATGAACAAAGTGATGGGCTTGAGAAGAGGTGGGCCCAGCCCATTTCTAAACCCTAGATATGCAAACCCCTTCTTCCCTTCACAGAGAGAGAGAGAGAGAGAGAGCCGTAGCCGTCCTGCACTTCCCTGTAAGCCAGTCTCTCCCTTGAATCTCACCATTTTCTTTGAACAATCGTTTTTTGTTCGATGCAGTTATTCATTTTCCAGTATTTTATTTATTTCAGGTTCTGCAAATTATCAACTCCAAGTAGAAGGTGAATTGCCAAACAATGGCTGACAAGGCTGTCACTATCCGTACGAGGAAGTTCATGACCAACCGTCTTCTCTCCAGGAAACAATTCGTAAGTTTCGTTTTTGCATTTTCGTTGTCATTTTACTGTAATTTGTGTGTGTTTGGATCATGGGAAAGGAAAATGCTAATGTGTTTGGGTAAAAAATAATATGTTGGGGTTCGTGTATTCTATGTCCATTTTTTTCTCATCGAGCAGTGGATATTTTGTTTATAGGTTATTGATGTTCTGCACCCTGGAAGAGCAAATGTTTCCAAGGTTTGTGATTTATATGACTGGGTTTATTGCTGTTTTGTCAATCTGGAAATTCTATTGTTTGGTACTTGGTAGGGTTTATCTCTTTATTGAATTTTGGTCTTTGTTTTGCATTCTGCTTGTCTCATAGGCTGAGTTGAAGGAGAAACTAGCTAGGATGTATGAGGTGAAAGATCCTAATGCCATTTTTGTATTCAAGTTCCGTACCCATTTTGGAGGTGGAAAATCTACTGGTTTTGGGTTGATTTATGATTCCGTTGAGAACGCCAAGAAGTATGAGCCCAAGTACAGGCTTGTCAGGGTAAGTTTATATTCTCTGAATTGTTGTTGTGTATACATATATAGTCCAGACCCTGTTAAGTCATTCAATTGTTGTACACCGTGATTAAATGTGATATATCCTCCTACACTTGTTACCATTATTGTAGCTACATTGACCTTTGATAGCTTCATTTTAAGTCGTTACTCTGAGTTAGCTCATTATTCTCATTCTTTTCTGCTGCATCGTTGTGATGGTCTTACTTATCCCTGGAGCTAAATTATGTTGATTTCATTGAAGAACCATCCGTCTTTATTAGCCATGACTTTTGTAACCTTACACAGGCTTTGGCTTATCACTTACCAGTGCTCATTACATGCCTTTTAGTTACTGAATTTTGCATCCTGTGCAGAATGGTTTGGATACAAAGATCGAGAAGTCCAGAAAGCAATTGAAGGAAAGGAAGAACAGAGCAAAGAAGATCCGTGGAGTGAAGAAGGTTTGTACAGTACATGTGTTATCTTCCACTGTAGTGTGCATGGAACCCATTCAATCTGGCTTCTACATACTAGTCATCGTTCTGAAAAATAGTTCCGCTTTATATTATGTAGCTTCTGGAGTTGGGTAATGTCTGATTTTTTTTGTTCATTCTTTGTCAATTTCTGCAGACCAAAGCTGGCGATGCTGCAAAGGCTGGGAAGAAGAAGTGATTTTCCAAGTCTGCCTTGGCAGCTCGTTATTGTTGTCAACTTCCTGCCTTTGTTGCTTTTTCTTGGTTTTTGTTAAACCTTGTTTTGCTTATGAATTATGATAGTTCAGATCAATTTGTGTTTGTTTCAGTTATTTTGTGGAGAGGACGGGTATCCTCATGATTGAGAACATCCTTTTGTCATTTTAGACTTTATTTGGATCCAAGTTTAAGTGTCTTGCTCCGCAGTTGTCAACATAAACATAAGGTTTTTGTAATCTGACACCAATAGTCTTAACAGTTTTTTAACCTCATACTTAATTGGTTCAAAGTTGCATTTTTTTGGCTTGAGATCTTAAATTTCAATTATTATGGAAAAAGGTATATCTGAAGGGATTGAATTTGGATACTTTTGTATGAGAATAATGTTATCTTATGTTATCTTCCCTTTTGTGTAACATAAGGATGCAAGATATTTGTCATGACCAATTTCAAAGGTCTCCATCCCTCATATGTGGGGACTTAATTCAAAGGGTGTAAGATATTTGTAATGACCTGATTGAAAGATGCAGTTCGGTTTTGATGGATGATAATTCTTAGTGCATCCACAACGTTTACCGTCGGCACTCTCGGTGATCATTAAAATATTGTTATTTTGGTTCACCGTCTGCGAAAAACGCGAGCAATATGTAGTGGGGGATTTTTTACTGGCGGGGAGCCACCAGTGGTGGAAAATAAAATAATAATTAAACATATTTTTTATTCAAAACAAGAAGAAAATAACACAAACAAGCTCGACAAGATCGTGAACGGGAAAGTGCTTGTTATTATCACCGAAACGGGAAAGCCAACATAGCATGTTCACGATTTACAGTTCGTGAACGTACGGGAGGAACTTCGGGTGGTCTTTAAAGATATCCCAAAGTGAGAACTTCGTGAAGTGGTGGCCATGTTGGGCATGATACCGGTCCGCCGCTGCAGTTCAAAGAAAAGCTTCGGTTTGTCCCGGAAGACGAGCATGCAATGCTTGACGGTAACATAAATTGAAATGGTGCATCTTCAGGGAGAGCCTCTGCTAATGGTCCATGTATTGTTTCTGTGTGCGAGGCGGGGTGCCGGCCGGTGCATTTCCGACATAGTTGGCGAACACTTCCGGCCAATACCTATTATTTGACCCCGGACGGGCGTCGTGTAACCAACATAGCACCAAAACCATATCCTCCTCGGTCACCATATCTCCCAGTCGTTGAGATCAAATTCCATTGCAAAACAAAAAAATATATGTAACATAAAGTGGTACGTTGAGGGAATTTTGTTGATGTGTTTGAAAATATTGGGGTTTGCTATTTATAAGGGGAGAAAATTGAATTCAGAAGCTGCCATCGCCTTGCCACGTGTCGCTAGCGTGTGGAGGTCCAACAACCGGCGCAGTCAACGAGGCCCAACGGCTCTCAACGCTAGCGGTAAATGCTGGCGTTGAGCTCAACGCCTCTTTTCCCTGCCAGCGCTGAAAAATCAACTCCCCGCCGTCGACTGCGCGCAACCAGCAGCATCCCGCCAACTCCCCGGCAAGTGTTGTGGATGCTCTTACTTTTCATGACCAATCTCAAAGGTATCCATCCCTCACATCTGTCATTGAACGTATGATAACAAACGTCCATGTGTTCTTGCCAGTTCTCGGGTACTAATAGTAAGTCGTGAACGAATCAAAGATCACCGATATGCACCCCAACACTAGGAAATCGAAAACCGATTTCCTTATAGGCAAAACTCCGACTTCATGAACAAGTCAATCACCGACTCAGGCCGCCCACAAATCCCCGAGCTGCAATCAAGAAACCTGCGTTTGTTCTGTTCCGCCGATGTGCATTGCCTAATCAAGGCTGACCGGATGCTGACGAGGCTCAGGCGGTAGGAGCTGATGATCCTGCGCTGCCAGGCGATGCCGTCAGCGTCGGAACGCGAGTGGAAATGAGTTGGGTGAGGGATCCCTATATCGTTCTCGTGCCAGGGCTGTCGTTCTATCAGGAGCTTGACCGGGTTTTGCATCTCCGGAGCTCCAACAACCTTGTACCCCACGAGTAGTCCGGTTTCCTCTGGAAATCCCATGAAATCTTCTCCAACACAAACACGTGATCCTTACCAGAGTTCTTACCCCACGTGCTCTTTGAACTCAGCCACTTGAGCATGTCTAGAGCCAAAATGTCCTTGATGTCATTTGACACGTTTTTAAAATGTCATCTCAAGATGTCCAAGCCGCCGTAGAAGAACTTAGCTCGGTTGGGGTCGTGGACCATGCAAGGATGGGTTAATATCCGGGAATGAAAGATTGGCTCGAGCGAGTACTGATGAGTTTGCTTTCTCCGAGCTCTGGAATTGGCTCCCTCAAGGCCTCGTTGCGGAAGTACTTGCAGAAGTTCGTCTGCTGAATTAAGGTATCGACCCTTGGTTTATTTTTGGTGGTGGTGTTCATGGCAAAATTTAAACATACTCTTGTTCAACAAAATCTTTTTGCCCATCGTATTTCATGCATTTGTCCTAAACTATCATGTTATGGAGAATGATACAAATATGTTGATATCTGCCATGATTCTTCTAGCCCACACACGAGTTTTTCGAGTAATAATGTGCCAATAGACCTTAAGAACTATGAACATTCTTTCCACACCGTTCATTGCTTGTTCTTGATGTTGGGAAAATATTGTTTGTTCGCCTTGCAGCACTTCGGCGAACAATGTTGAGTCATCGACCACGTTGATGTCGTTGTTCGACCCGACAATACCAAAAAAGGCATGTCATATCCACAAGTCGCGTGAGGAAACTGCTTCAAGCATGATTGTTGGGACACCATTATCTCCTCGTGGGAATTTTCTTTTCCATATGGATGGACATTCTTCCATTACCAATGCATGCTGAATTTGGTAGCTTCAGATATGATTACCCTAATTTCTCAATCACATCATTGCAAAACATTCGTAGGCAATCCATGATGGTTTTCGTACCCATTCATACTGTTTCATCTAGCGAATAAGCGGAGAAACCATAAGTTAGCATCCGAAGTGCAGTTGTACAAGCCTGATATGAACTAAACTCCGATACACCTCAAACATCGGTCTTTTGAATAAAATAGTCGTCATGCTCCATCATTTCCCTCATAATGAGAAGAAAGTGATGTTGTTCCATCCAAAACCAAAGTCCTTTCATCCTCTATCGGGCCAACAACACATTTTATATGAGCCGTTCAACCTCCACAATCATGTTGTAGATGATAATTCAGACATAAGAACGCGTGATTGGATACTTCATATTCTACTTAAATGAGAAATGATGTGAAAATAAGGTCGTAGAACCGCACATGCTCGTCCCAAAATCCATTAAATAGTCAGTTTTTTTTTGTTGTAGTTATGCTATTTTGCCTTTCAAACACATTGCAGTGTGTGTGCTCTGAAGTCTGATCCATGAATGAAGAATGTCTAAAAATAGAAGTAATTGTGTTTGGCGATCATCATCCGACTTTCACTCTCACCCGCTCCTCTCTTTCTCTCTCACCTACATTTCAATGGACGGAGGAGACACTCAAATTCTCTCCACGACTTTCCCCCCATTTTCTCCATCTCTCCGTAGTTCCCCTTTTACTTTCTCTGCAATTATTATCCAAGCTTGTGTCCTTTGCGTTTGGAATTTCACTTCTGATCCGCTAATTTGCAGATGAACATGCTCAGTGAAGAAAACACGCATGTCTCCTTCAAACCACTCTCGGTGAGTTCGGTCTTCATGTTCCAAATTGAAAACCCTATTTCTGTTCTCTATTGTGACTTGCTGTCTGGTTATTGTTATTCCATTGCTGCGCAGAGCTGGTGTACTTGAGATTTAGGGAGGTTTGAGATGGGCAGTATGAAAAATTGAGATTTTTGTGTATTTATAATATGTTTGATTGATCCCCATTTCGAGTTGAAGATCAAGGCCTTGATTAAACTATAGTGAATTGACTTTTGCCCATACAAAGTTGGATACAATGGGTCTTGTAGTAGGTGATATCGTGTCAAAGCTCCAAGATTTGTCAACCTCTGATCATGCTTCTGTAGTCTCCATGAATATTTTCGTGGCTTTGCTTTGTGCTTGCATTGTGATAGGCCATCTTCTGGAGGAGAGCCGGTGGATGAATGAGTCAATTACCGCGCTAGCGATTGTGAGTTTTCTTTTCCCTCTTGCTTTTTCTTTTGGCTTCATAGACAAAATTGAGTGGCAAATGAAGCTTTTAAATGAACAAAATGTCTGAATATTAGCTTTTACGCTGCATGTCTTTGTCGTTTCTAAATAACTTGGATATTTGGTTCCTTTTCCGTCAACTATTAATTTATTTAACAATACAAGCGTTCTTGGCACAATGCAGAACAGTGCATATACAGAATGTAATTATTCCATCTCAATGGTTTGCAGGGTGTGTGTACAGGAGTTGTTATTTTGCTGGTCAGTAAAGGAAAAAGCTCGCATCTTCTAGTCTTTAGTGAAGACCTTTTCTTTATATATCTTCTGCCACCAATTATATTTAATGCTGGGTGAGTTCCTATACAACAATCTTATTGTTTGTTTAGTAGGTTTTTTCTTATACTTTCACACAGGCTATATTGGTTTGTTTTATGACCTTGATATCTGTCAAAACTTTACTGTCAGCAGTCTTACATACCTCTATATATTCCTTATCTTCAACGTGCTAGTTCTTTCTTTTAGCCTTGAACTTATTCTCAATCAGAATTGGCTAATCATGTTTGGCCTCTTATCAACAGAAAATTGTATTTATTTTCTCAGTGATTGGGAAGTTCCTCCATATTATTAGCCTGGTCAATTTCATGTAGATATGAGAATTGTGACCTGTGTTATTTCCGATCTTCCATGGTTTCTCGGCCAAGGCCTTCAGATGTACACTTCTGATATCTGTTTCCCATGTCAGATTTCAGGTGAAAAAGAAGCAATTTTTTCGTAACTTCATTACTATTATGATGTTTGGGGCTATTGGCACATTGGTATCCTGTACTATTATATCATTAGGTATGTATTACACTCATATGCACACTTATATTCTGACCTCATCTTCAATAGTAGAAAGCAAACCATAAGTGAAAATGCTTACATACTCCGGCGAAGTTGTTAATTTGCTGCCTTTTCAGTCAGAAAATAGTTACGTAAATGTATAATAACTAGGTTTCTTCCGTTGTGGCTACGGTGGTTTAAATTTGGTACTAGATCATTTTCCTATGAGTTGGTTTTTGAACATTTACTACTTGGGAATCCCTATGTGCCAAGTACAGTAATGTGTAATTTGGTTTGTAATGGCCTGGAATTGTTTTGATCAGTGATTCTAACTGTTATTATGAAACTTGAACCAGGCTGTATACATTTTTTCAAAGAAATGGAAATTGGTTCCATGGATATAGGGGACTACCTAGGTACTACTTCAATCATCTTTTTTTCCACTATTATAGTTGTCGTGTTTGACACCATACTCATTTATCCTATGGTTTTCAGCAATTGGTGCAATATTTGCTGCGACAGATTCTGTTTGCACGCTGCAGGTATTGTAACAAATTAAAGCTACTGGAAAGCTTCATCCTAATAAGAAAGATAATAGTCACACTCTACACTTGTTCTCATTAATGGTGCAGGTGCTTAACCAGGATGAGACCCCTTTACTCTATAGTCTGGTCTTTGGTGAAGGTGTTGTAAACGATGCTACATCAGTGGTTCTTTTCAATGCACTACAGACCTTTGACATTGATCAGCTTGATATGAGAATTTTTATGCATTTTATCGGCAACTTCTTTTATTTATTTATTTCAAGCACATTGTTGGGAGTATTTGTAAGTATCGCTCTCCTCTCTATGGTGAAACAAGAGTGTAAATAAGGTAGGTGATTTGTTATTTTACCATGAACTTTTGTTTCTCTTGCAGACCGGGCTTCTCAGTGCTTACATAATAAAAACACTGTATTTTGGCAGGTATATTTTGGATAAAGAAATTGGCTTTTGTTCACATCTTTGATCATAAATATATCATTTCCCCCCTATGTTACACATTATCCTATCAGAAACATTTTTTTTCATCTCAGTTTGGAAGGTAGTGAAATAGTGAATCCCAGAGTTGTACAATGTTTATTAGGGCTTATAATATTATATTTCTTTGGACTATGAAACAGTTTGATGTTTAAATGATCCTTTTATTATGGAACGATTTAACCATAATTTGTTTTTTTTGTCTGAATGATGCATATTCATAACAGGAGTCACCTTAGGATTTTTAGTGCATATGCTACCCTTCTTTTGTGAAATCAACATACTGTATCTCAAAACTCATCAACACCAAAGTTCATGCTTCATAAAGTTAGCTTCAATTGCAATTTTTGCTCTTGCATGTTGTATAAATGGATGCTGGCTATGGAGCTTGGATTCGTTATCAAGGGTGATGAATCAAGGATTCACATGTTTGATACACTGAATCTTATTTTATCATTTATAAAATATAAAATACACTTGCGACTTAGGTTGCCTTTTTTATTGCTAATGTGTCTTGTTAATGGTTTATTGTGCCTAATGCAAAGCATGTTGAAATTGACTTGATTGCTTCTTTTGTCCAACTACTCTTGTTTTTAGTTTGTAACGAAGACATTTTGGATTGTGGAATTTATGTTTGTTGTTAAAATTTAACTTTTACATGATGGAAAATACAAGTTCGTATTATTTGCTACATATATATATATATATATATATATTTATTTCAAATTTTTGTGTGTTTGTATCATGTCCTATGTTATTTTGAAATTGACAAATCACATGTCCTTGCCCGAATGAGTGCTTCAGAGGATGCTGGTTAATCATGAACAAAAGAATAGGACAAGAGTAATGTAGTCATATCAGCAAGATAAGTGTGTGTACCATATTTGAACATCCCTTTACACCCCTCCAAATCTTTGTTTGATGAACTGGTATGTCATTGGTTATCAGTTATGTTCTCTTAAAGATATTTATCTCATGATTTTGTCTTCATCTAAAGGTGTGTTGCTATATATGTATCCTACTGTGTAATGTACTCTATTATGCATATATATATATATATATATTATTTTCTTTCCATAAGTCTCTTTTAATAAATCCTACTTTGTTGGAGAAGTAATGCAATGGGAATGCATGATACAGGCACTCTACAGATCGTGAGGTTGCTCTGATGATACTCATGGCATACCTTTCATACATAATGGCTGAAGTAATGTTGTTAACTTATGGGAACTATCTACATGCTGTTTGTTTAGCCTTTAAAATCTAGCTATGGTGAGTGACTGAGATGTTGTGTCCTGCAGTTATTCTATTTAAGTGGCATTCTTACTGTGTTTTTCTGCGGAATTGTAATGTCTCATTACACCTGGCATAACGTCACTGAAAGTTCAAGAACCACTACAAAGTAGGTTTTCTCCAACAATTTTTTCTTGCATTCGGGGCTCGTTACTGATATCCTTTAAACACTAGTTGAACCGGTCATTTGCCTAATATTTTTGTTGTTGCTACAGGCATACTTTTGCAACCTTGTCATTTGTTGCTGAAATTTTTATCTTCCTTTATGTTGGTATGGATGCTCTAGACATAGACAAGTGGAAAGTTGCAAGTAGTAGGTTTGTTCTTTACCTTCTTTTCAGAGAAGCTACTCTTTGCAGACTATATACTAATTATTTTGTTTACATACTTCTAATGCACTCTACAATATACAATTGAGCAAGTTAAGTACGGTATACTTCTTACATTCGTGTTGATTTTACTTGTTGCAGCCCAGAGATTTCTGCTTCAGTGAGTGGAATACTCATAATTTTGGTGATGCTAGGAAGAGCAGCTTTTATCTTTCCTCTGTCATTTATATCCAACTTATCTAAGAAATCGGTAGAAAATAGAATTAGCATCCAGGAGCAGGTAAACCTGTTTCTGTGGTGTTATGTGTTTGGCACTCTCTATTAATAGATTTAACGAATCATATTTACAATTGTTTTTTTCTTCTTGTTTCTAGATTGTGATATGGTGGTCTGGTCTTATGAGAGGTGCTGTTTCTATGGCACTCGCTTACAATAAGGTAACAGTTATATTTATGCTATTCTCTTATCACTAATATGTTTGGATCTTCAAAAAAGTTTAGGAAAATAAAAATGGAAGAAAAAGTAGTATTTAGGAAGTTATATAGTGTTTGGATCATTTTGAAGGGAATTGGAATGAGAATGTTATCCCCTTTTTTGTGTCTGCTTGCATGCATTACTGTTTGGTTTTTACGTGTAGATTTGGAATCTTGCATTCCTCATGATTGTCCATCTTAGTTCCTTACAACGAAAAGGAATCAGATCCTCATTTCTAAATGATTACTTGTGTCCCCTCAAATTAATTCATAGGCAACGACGACCTTAATCTCCTCCCAATCACTTCTGCATTCAATTTTACATGTAACATCAACAATGTTAATGTTGGATATGCAATGATATGATTGACTAAAATTGATTGGAACGAGGGATTAAAGGGTTGTGATTAAAAGGGATGTTGTCCACACCATTTCCCTTCGTAGATTTGTCTTTGTGTGCATATATAGATTGTATTTTTGCTGAAAGATGATCAAGTAAATCACTATTCTGCACTCCTTTACTTCACATGATATCAAAGTTAATCTTGTATTGGGTTCTTGACCCATTTGTGTTTCCTCCCTATTAATTCTTGACCCATGTGTTATAGTTTTGGAATCAATCTCTTCACCTTTTTTTTTGTTACATTCCGAGAACACCACCAGTGTGTTATAATGGAACGGAAAATGTTATACATGGAACTCGGCTAATAGATATATACTCAGTGCTTTATTTCCAAGTTCAAAGGATGTCTTAATGGTATCGATTATAATGCATGTAGTTCACAAGCGGAGGGCATACTCAATTGCGAGGCAATGCTATCATGATCACCAGCACCATAACTGTTGTTCTCTTTAGCTCTGTGGTAAGATATCGTCTTTGAAATTACTTGTTGGAGCATGAGACATTTGGGATACGCCTAAGCTTTGACTGAAAGGAGTAACTCATCCATGAGCTTGGATTGTGTTTGTTTCAGGTGTTTGGTTTGTTGACCAAACCTCTCATAAGGTGGTTGCTGCCTCAGTCAAGAGCCACCACGAGCATGATATCGGAGTCCTCCACTACTTCAAAAGGAGACTCGCTTAACGTGGCACTGCTAAGCACCCAGGGATCTGATCTGGGTGACCATGTTGTTCGGCCAAGCAGCCTACGAGCGCTCCTCACAACTCCAACACACAATGTTCATAACTATTGGCGCAAGTTCGACAATGGTTTCATGCGTCCAATGTTTGGTGGGCGGGGTTT
>JAYMTN010002178.1:0-11456 GCA_036897425.1 Erodium trifolium | reverse complement strand
CCGCCGACGGTGAACAAATTTTTGAAGAAAAAGGCAAAATTGTGGGCTTACCACCCGCACTTACCACCTAACATTGTAGGTTGTTGGCGTTTTCAAAGCGGTGAGCTAGCGGAGCGTTGTGGATGCTCTAAAAATAAACATTTGAACCCGAGTCCGATATAATCATCTGATTTTTTTTTTGCTACAAGACAAACAATTATTAGTAGACAATCAAATCTCTATTTGATTTTCCTTCTATTTACTTTTTTTACGACTAAACCACAACGACGCGCGCACTACTGGTTGTCCAAGCTCCCATTTCTGCTACTATAAATACCGATCTCAATCTCGCCGATCGTAGTGGTGGTGTTTATCCAAGTTTCTAGAAGTTTCCGGCGCCGGATCGAGTTGTTGAGATCAGTCGGAGAAGAAGAATCGTAGCTGGTGAAGTATGGCGGAAACGAAGGTTGAAGGTGATGCTGTGCTGGAGTTGGACCCCAAGTCCACCGTCAGCGGCGGCGTAGAGGACGTCTGCGGCGAGGATCGCGCCACCGAGGACACGCTCGTCACTCCCTGGACCTTCTCTGTCGCAAGGTACCTCTCTCTCTCTCTGTAGCTACTGATTCAGTTTTTGATTACTTGATTAATCGATTACAGTAATTAGTTAGTTCATGCTTCTGTGTTCTGCAAAATGGAGTACCTGTGGTTTATGAAGAATTGATTGGCTGTAGGTGTTTGATCCAGCCAAACAGTACACATGAACAAGCTCAATTCGATTTAATTGTGTTTTCAGTTCATGGATTTGACTTTTTCTTTTATCCTCACTGTTTGTTACATGTATATGCACAATTATGGTCTGGATTTTAATTAGTTGTGATCGTACCGGCGATTTAGAATGTTATCTAGCTTTATTTTGATATTGATTCTCATTGGAAAGCCATTTCATAGACATTATGTTGATTTTGATTTTAAAATGGGAATGAACATGAGGTAATATGAATCTTTCAATTCAACAGTGGGTACTCATTGCTGAGGGATCCTAATCACAACAAAGGGCTTGCATTCACTGAGAAAGAGAGGGATGCTCACTACTTGCGAGGTCTTCTCCCACCTACCGTTGTCTCTCAAGACCTTCAGGTTCATTGCCTTATGATTTTTCGAACAATTAGTATTTGAGTTTCCAGTGTGATCATCATATCATCTGTCTCGGAATGTTGATGTATTTTTCTTATCAGGAGAAGAAATTGATGACCAATCTGAGGCAATATCAAGTGCCGCTGCAAAAATATATGGCCATGATGGACCTTCAGGTACCCGAGAGTGATTTTGATCTGTTTGGATACTTTGTAAGCTGGAGTGAAGATGGGAAAAACAATTTGTACCTATCATGATTCACTAATATCTTGTTCCAATTTTCAGGAGAGGAATCAGAGGCTATTCTACAAGCTTCTTGTTGATAATGTGGAGGAACTGCTTCCAATTGTCTACACTCCCACCGTTGGTGAGGCTTGCCAGAAATACGGGTGCATCTTCAGGCGTCCTCAGGGTCTTTACATAAGTTTGAAAGAGAAGTAAGAATGCTACTCAGCCTTATGTTTTTGTTTGAGTTAGAATTATTAGTAGTCTTGGCATGACATGAAAATCACTTTGCTTTGACAGGGGTAAGATTCTCGAGGTTCTGAGGAACTGGCCAGAGAGGGGAATTCAAGTTATTGTGGTGACTGATGGTGAACGGATCTTGGGACTCGGGGATCTCGGCTGTCAGGTAAATTTGTCGGGAATCATTTACTTATGCGGACTTGTGAAGTACTTATTGAGATTGTGAATAAGTTAAGTAGTCTTTGCTTGACAATTATTGTTGATAATATTTCAGGGGATGGGAATTCCTGTTGGGAAATTGGCTCTGTACACTGCACTTGGAGGAGTTCGTCCCTCAGTAGTAAGCATTTCCAGAATTATTAGTCTTTTTTATGCTTGATTTAATATTTTGTTTACATGTGTTATTTGCTTTATACCATCTGAAGCTATGAGGCACGACAGAACTAAAACTTACTGACTTCCTTTTGTAGTGCTTGCCTATAACCATTGATGTCGGTACAAACAACGAGACGCTATTGAATGATGAATTCTACATTGGACTAAAGCAAAAGAGGGCAACAGGGCAGGTTCGATGATTTTCCTCTCTTTTGTTTAAATATAGTGATTGATTTTCATTTTATGGCTAATTAATGTTTTAGGTAACTTTATTAACACAAATCCGGCAACCTTTGATTCTCAAATACGCACACTGTAAAGATGAGGGGTTCCCTTTCTCATTTATTGGTGGTTTTATGGAACAAAATAACCCCTCACCTTTAGGGGCTGTTTTTGAGAATCAAAGGTCGTTGAGGGGGTGTAAATAAGGTTTTCCCTTAATGTTTTATGTGGTCTCTTAACCACTGAGTTTGTGAAATATTTTTGTAGGAGTATGCCGAACTTCTACACGAATTCATGACTGCAGTCAAGCAAAATTATGGGGAGAAAGTTCTTGTGCAGGTACCATACAAGTTCAATTAGCTACTTGATCTGTAAATTGTAATTTTTCAAGAGCTTGAATATTCTCATGGAGTAGTACTAATGTATAGTTTTAACCCACGTTTTTACAGTTTGAAGATTTTGCAAACCATAATGCTTTTGAGCTGCTTGAAAAATATAGGACAACCCATCTCGTCTTCAATGACGATATACAGGTGAGGTTGCTTTGGTATATTCTAATGTTGTGTTCATGAAGATTCTAATGTTGTTTCTAACCATTCTGTTTTTGGCTGTAGGGAACTGCATCTGTTGTTCTTGCAGGGGTTGTTGCGGCACTGAAGCTGATCGGTGGTAACCTGGCCGACCATAAATTCTTATTCCTCGGTGCTGGAGAAGTAAGATTTTTTTTATATTCTACGGATGATTGCAAAAAAGTACCATGAGATATTCACTTTTTGCAACTTGTATCCCTCTTCTTTGGTAATTGCCAAAAAGTGCTATGAACTAGTCTTTTTGTTCCACTTTGTATAAACTTGTTTCAAAATGATGATTTTACGCTTGGAAATTTAAATTTTAAAAATAATAATTAAAGAACAAAAATCCAAATTTTCACTCTTTGTACGGTACAAGGAAATGATTACTTCGGGGAACCTTTTTGCAATTATCCCTATATTCTATTTAAAACATCACTTTCTGAGTTCCTATCTTCCTCATTTTGCAATCTTCTCACTTTCCTGATGCAGGCTGGAACTGGTATTGCCGAGCTTATAGCTCGTGAGATGTCAAAACAGGTATTAATTTTCACTTACTCATGTATAATCTACTTTGTTTTCAATATGATGATTGTGGATGATATTATGTGTATTTATCTGTTAAATATTATTCTCCTTGTAGACAAAAACTCATGTGGAAGAAACACGGAAGAGGATCTTTCTTGTAGATTCAAAGGTACTCTTTCATGACATTGAATATTACCTATTGATTTCCAGTTTCAATTGATTTTGTTTCTTTATGTTGATAAACACGGTAAAATATGTTGCAGGGTTTGATTGTTGCCTCTCGCAAGGATTCACTTCAACACTTCAAAAAGCCTTGGGCTCATGAACATGAACCGGTTAAGACTCTCTTAGAAGCTGTTAAGGTGCGAAATATGTCTGTTTTAGTATCTAGGGATGATTGCAAAAAAATACCCTGATGTATTCACTTTTTTGCAACTTGTATCCCTCGTCATGTCTTTACTTGATTTTTCAGGCAATCAAGCCAACGGTTCTGATCGGATCATCTGGAGTTGGAAGAACCTTTACAAAAGAAGTGGTTGAAGCCGTGAGCTCCTTCAATGAGGTTCTCTTCTCCCCCTCTCTCAGCCTATGGATTTTGAACTTGTAAGTGAATTACATGCAAAGAAAGAAATTAACTTTGTTAATCAATGACTTGCAGAAACCTCTGATTTTGGCACTTTCGAACCCAACCTCTCAATCCGAATGTACAGCTGAAGAGGCTTACACTTGGAGTGAGGTAATAATATTAACGGTACTTTGGAAAGTAAACCAGTAGTTTTATGTTCTGATCGTTGCCTTGTTTCCAAATCGAAGGGCCGTGCGATATTTGCTAGTGGAAGTCCGTTCGATACCGTTGAATATGAAGGCAAAATTTTTGTTCCTGGCCAGGTTATACGATATTACTTTTTTTTATACTTTTATCGAGTTTTGATTATCAACAGACAGGGTTTGAACATCAAGAGCTAAGATCTTATACTTGCGTTTCAGGCCAACAATGCTTACATTTTCCCAGGATTTGGTTTGGGTTTAGTAATCTCTGGGGCCATCCGTGTGCACGAAGACATGCTTCTTGCAGCCTGTAAGTTCTAATGCCTATGTCTTATCTCTTTTTTATCACTCTTCATCATTTAGTTTCAGCATCCAAAATACATTATGTATGAGAAACTGTAAGGAGACTTGGGGAAATCAAGAACATAAAGCTTCTCGTGCTTAAATTATGCAAGAAACCCGTTCCTATTACTGATAACAAGTTGACTCTAATGACTAGGGTTAATTGTCAAACAAAAAACTACCTAAAGTTTTGTCCACGCTTTTAGGCTACACTAAAGTTTTGCCCACTGACTTCCGTTAGAAAAATGTAACAGGGAGAAACTGTGATGAACGTTCAGGATAAATGGTCTGGGCTGTTCTTTGCGAATTCAGTAGATTTGTGGGCAATACATAATGCATTCTAAAGTTGTGTGGGCCACTCATAATGCATTCTATAGTTGTGTGGGCAATACTTTAGGGTAGTTTTTTTGAAAATTAACCTGTTATGTTTTTCTAACGGAAGTCGGTGGACAAACCTCATTTTCATCGAGTCGCCCATTGACACGTACTGTGTTAAAAGCTTGCAAGTGGGTCCCGCTTTAACATTGTAAGATTTTAACTCTTTAACACTTTTTTGTTCCCAATAACAGCTGAAGCCTTGGCCGGACAAGTTACAGAGGAGAACTTCAACAAGGGGCTGATTTATCCTCCATTCACCAACATCAGAAAGATCTCAGCCGAAATAGCTGCCAGAGTTGCAGCCAAAGCATATGAACTTGGTGAGAGATATTCCCCTTGTGAATTTACATATCATTTTATTACAGGACCAAGGTCAATCATAATTTTAAAAGAAAATTACATCTAGCTACACCTTACTATCCATGATTTTCACCTAGCTACACTTAACTATTTTTAGTCTGGGAGTAACCCTAACTTTTCAAAATTTTCACTTTACTACCTTTCTGTTAGTACTTTTTAGACAGAAAAAAGGGTCATGATCCATGTACATGACCTTGTTTTCCCAAAAATAACATAAATGTCTTTATACGCATTGTTATTTTCCCAATAAGGATAGAGAGGGAAAATGAGGGTGAAATAAAAAATGTGTATAAGGGAATTTATGTCATTTTGGGGGGAAATAAAGTCATGTGCATGGCACATGACCTTTTTTTCTGTCCAAAAGCTAACGAAAAGGTAGTAAAGTAAATTTTTTGGTAAGTTAGGGTATATCCGAGACGAAAAATTAGTTAGGTGTAGTTAGGTAGTGTAATTTTCCCTAACTTTTATAATATGAGAAAAATAAATATATAATTTTGAAAATATTGGAATTTAGACTTGTGTCCTTAATAAATATTTTAGAATACCAACTCAACTAAAAGTTGAGACTGACTGATAGTTGAAGAAGGCCTGATTATAGTTCCATATTCTAACACATTTGACAAATTCTGAAATATATGGTATTAATGGTGTATATCGTCTGATATTGTAGGTGTTGCTACTCGTCTTCCTCGTCCTGAGAATCTTGTGAAGCATGCTGAGAGTAGCATGTACAGTCCCGTGTACCGCACTTACCGTTGAATCAACACAAATCAAGCTGAATAAATTGTGTTGAAGTGGCTTTCGTAAATGTAACTTCATAAGTACAATGTGTTGTGTTGTTTTTCTGTGTTGAAATGTTGTGTATTAGGGACTTGTATTTACAAGTGGTCAATGTGTTTTGTTGCTTCAGGTGGCAGTTTATAGGAATAATGTCTACTTGTATTTCTTTTTTGGACAATAATATCAACGGATAATTGCAAAAAAAATGTCTTTTCGATTCACTTTTTGCAAGTTGTAGCACATGGATACGTTGGATCCATTTCGTATATCGTGTGAGATCAGAGATAGCACGAGGGGTTGTGGAGTCATGCGAACGGCCCTTTCAGGGAAGGAGAGAAAGGGCGTCTTCAAAGGATCAGGTGCGGGCAAAGGTTCCCTCGAGTCCTCGAGAAATGGCGTTTCCAGCTTCAGCCTTGTTTCGATTAACCGTCGGTTTTTTAGATAGAAAACTGGATCCTAAACCGTCAAGCCCCGGTTCATCAAATCTGGCGGACAAAATGTCGGACTACAAAGGACAATTGGTTACGATTTATAACAATAGTACCGGCACCAGAATCCGCCGTACAACATATCCGATCCGGTTAGTTACGGTTTATAACCGGCCCATTGGGTTTTCAATTTGAGGCTTAAATTTTAACCCGAATACAAAAATGAACAATTTTCTGGAAATTTGAAGGCCAAAGCTAACAAAACCTAGCCATACATAAGCATTCAAACATAGACTTCTACAACTACCTCAAAAATGAAGAAAAAAAAAAAAAAAACTACATTTATTACAACAAAAACTTATCCTTCAAATTCTTCTCCACATCAGTGTCTTTCAAAAGTGTCCTACTTATTAGTTTCTACAATGTCAATAACATTTTGGTCACAGTTTATTATCACAAATGAATGCAAGTGAAGCTCCCTCTAATCAAGGGTCGTCGAAATCTCCAGATTTCTGGTTATTGTTGATTGAAAAACGAAACTCTGCCACTATAATGCTGGTGAATTCAGCACGAATCAGCAAAAAATGTGGTTCTTGACGAATCACCCGCCTATGGGATGTACTCAATTCGCTACCTTGTTGTGACCATAAATAATTGCCTCCAACGTTGTGGGGTGTTGAGCGAATCAGTCAGATTCACTTGGGATAATTGCCTCCAGTGGGCTACTCCCATTGGAGATGCTCTCACTAAGAAAACTAAAGACCTGTTTCAAGTTTCCTCTTGACGGCCGGGCTTTCATTGCGAATTTACATAGAAACACGAGTCGTCGCCGCATATCGAGTTTCATTATCTTTGTTTCAGAGAAGAATTTCCCATCATCGAAGGTGCCTGAATAAACAGAATTTGATACTCAGAATGCAAACACATAATCCATATACCTTGCAGATACAACGTTAAGAAGACTTATTTCCGTTCTCTTGTCCTATTTCGGTTCTGACTCTAGAAACATCGAATTCAAAATAATACCTCCTTCATCGAACAATGCTGTCAAGATCGCTAAACATACGCATACGCTAATGTCCTCCCCTGTAAATCAGACGACATGATATTAGTTTGTTCCTAAATTGATTGCCTACAAAAAAATGGCCCTTCAATCCTAAACAACATAACAAGTAGTTACATAGTTACATGAAAGGCGAACACTGACTTCCAAGTAATCCGATCGAAAACAATAACCCACAAGGTGAGGCTGGATATTATTTACCGCTATGACAACAAACGAGAAGTCTTTTTCCCTTGCTAAGATTGAGCTTGGCAAAATCCACTACAGAGGCCAGATTGCTCCTTAGGGAAAACCGATCGAACTTGGAGTTCTGGGCAGTAAAAGCTCACGGAAATGAGTAAATTGCAATGTTAACAAAACAGTTGAATCTAAAAAACATTGGAAGCCCTAAATATTCATAAAATCTCAATCATACTCTGTGCTCACCACCATAGGAAGATGCAAATATGCTTCAGCGTTCAGATGACCCGCTGAGATGGAACTCTGATCACAATTCAATATGCAGTCCACAGAAGTATTATTTGCAGCTGTGTAAGGGATAAGAATAAAGAACTGCTCAAGTACACACACATATTACTAGTCGATTAAAGGGGAAATTGCAAAAAAAACATCCTGAGGTATTCACTTTTAGCAACTTGTAGCTCTCTTCTTTAATAAATGCAAAAGAGTACCCCCGAGCTTCTCTTTTTGTTGCACTTTGAATAAATTTGTTTCAAATTGACAATTCTACCCTTGGAAATTTAATTTTTAATATATTGATTAAGGAACAAAAAAATCCAAATTTTCATCTCCTTTAAATTTCGTACTCTTGGAACAGTACAAAGAGGAAGAAAAATATGGGATAGGAAAATTTTGGATTTTTAATTTTTTTTTACTTTTTTTAAAATTTACAATAGTAAGGGTAAAACCGTCATTTACATACAAATTGCGACAAAAGGATAAGTTCATGGTACTTTTTTACGATTATCAACGAATAAGGCTACAAGTTGCAAAAAATGAATACCTCATGGTACTTTTTTGTAAGTATTCCTAGATTAAAACATCAGTTGCAAATTCTAGAGTAATTCGCACATACCTACCATTATGAATTGCCCATCAACACATGACCTCATAGTAAATTTTCCACAGACAGATGACTACCATAAAAAAAATCATTTTCTTGTCACATGACTTATACGTGAGTGTAAATTTGAAAATATCCCAAAACTATTCGCTTTCACGTTTTGCTCCTCCGATTTCAATTTTATTTCGTTCTTGAAATTCTCCACGGAATCATATTGCAATCGAAAGATTAAAGGATGGAAACGAGTGGTTCTGGGATATTATAAAATTGTAAACTGGAAAAAATCAGAAAATTTTAACGGTTTGCGTATGTTTAGTACAATGGCGACATGTGGAAATTCACAAGGTTCTGTGGAAAATTTATTATGCAGTCATGTGTTTGTGGGCGATTCACAAAGATTCTTATGTGCAACTCGATTATGAATTTCTAAGTCGTTCAATTGAAATACCTGCAAGAGCCGAACCAACTGCAGTATTAGTATTTCCCAACCAATACACGGTACTATCTGCTTCGCTGAACTGAATATCGTTCATAACATCCACGCTATCCAAACACGATAACGATTCAACACTAGAAGAACTGATCGTGCTATGCAAAGAAGACTTCTGGTGTTTGACAATAACCTGAGGAGCGTCCTGTCCCCTTTGAGCCCGATACACCCTGTCCTTCTCCACCATATCAGCCACCTTCCGGTTACACACATCCGGCCCCGAGCTCATGATATCGAAGGCATTATTCCAGAAGAGTTCAGGTGACAGACCTCTAGCCCAGCTTTCTTCATCATCTCCAGCACCCGGTATGTAGTTCCAGCTAAACTCGGATGTAGCCCTGTGCTGAATCGAGCCGGTCGAGGCTGAAGAAGAGGCAGAGATGAGTATGATGGGTGTGAAGTCCCACGAATCATGATCGGGTACTTCGTTCAACCAGATAACGGTTTTCTGTGAATAACGGTCTCAAGGGTTTCTTCAAGGAAGATGATAGAGAGGCAATGTCAGCTCCACTGAGTTCTAGCTCTTCGGTCCATTTCTCCAAACGACTTTCGATAGATGCTTTCTCGGTTTTGGAAACCCAAAGGGGAAGATGCAGGGAAGAATCCCAATCCCGTTCAGGAGAATGTTCAGCGGACGTGTTTGGTTCCTTGTCAATGCAAAGAGTGGGAAGCTAAGTATGTTTGTCGATAAATAAGCCCGTTTTGAGAAAAAAAAAACCGATGAGATCATGATTTAACACGCAGTTAGAACCTCTAAAAGTAATTGATATGCGACAACAATTTAGCACGGATATGTAATGGATCATGAAAACGAATACTAGTTAAATGATACCATGATTCCATGACACATTGATCTCAAAAGTCTAAGAAGGTGCTTCTTATTTTTACATCAGCAAGTGAACCCAAATCTTGATATACATAGCTAGTAACAAAAAAAAAACAATACTAGTCGAGTTGCCAGATTAGAACTTTACATTACTATCCAAACTAACCCCTCCATTAGCATAATGTGATCCTGCATTCTCCTTTTGAAGTATCTAATAGGTGTAATTTTATTAACACACTCTTTTTTAGCTTTGTTTCTTAAATATACACGGTAAAGGTGATAGATTAGCAGGAACACCTGCCACCTTTCGTTTATCATAAAAAACAAGCGGATTTGAGTCATTTTGTTCCAAAAATGACCCCTCACCTTTTCTGTGTAAATTCAGGTGTTTTTTATGATAACAAAAGGAGACATTGTGTTACTAATAACCCCTCACCTTTAGAAGGTGTTTTTGAAGTGTGTAGGTAAATATCGTTTTCCCTATCTGATATGCAACAACACATTTAACATCAATATGTAATTGATCATGAAGTTGATTACTAGCTAAGATTTACCATATATAATCTATTTCACAAAACTCCTAGTTGAATAGCAAGATTAGGACTTCACATTACTATCAAAACTAACCTCGTCCATCAGCTTAACGTGATCTTGCATCTTCCTCCTATGATTGGAAATGGCACGATTCAACACACAAGTCCAAATGGGTATCGTCTTGGACATGCTATCGGGGAATCGCTTCCCTTTACGAGTTGAATCCACAATAAAACACCCTCCCTTTTGTCCTATCAATCAATCCACAAAACCAAATACAAACCCTGTAAACATCATAATCAACACAAGATTCAAATATATCCAAGGCAAGAACATGTCATAAGAACCACATTATTGTTCATCACACAACAAATATAATCACAAGGCATAACTTCATTTTTCACCCCCCTTGACCTTTGTTTCTAACATACACACCATAAAAGTGAGGTGTTATCAGTGACACATTGTCACCTTTCATTTGTCATAAAAAACATCATGATTTGGGTCATTTAGTCCCAAAAACACCACTGACAAATGAGAAAGGTGACAGTGTGTTCTCAATAAAACCATCACCTTTTTTTGTGTAAATCTGGTGTTTATAATTATTACGAAAGGTGATAGCTTGTTATTGATAACCCCTCACCTTTTAAGAGGTATTTTCGATAATCACAACAATCCCCAAATATAATGATCATCAACACAAAACTCCATTTCACATGAGAAGCTAAACAAATCATAAACAACCCCATTTCACATTGGAAGCTAAACAAATCAGAAATAAATCCAAAAACAAACAATAAACCCAATAGACCCCATTTCACATGGTAAGCTAAGCAGATTAGAAATCAAATCAAATCAAATCACCATCAGAAATTCAAAAACCAGCAATGACCCGAGAGATTTCAACCCAAATCCAACACACACAGACAAAACCCATCAGGAGATTGAGGAAAAGGGGATCGAACCGGCGAGGTGGGCGACATGGAGGTTGAGGCGAGAGGTATTGAAGGACCAATTCCCCGTGTGGCCGTCGGTGGACTTGAAGTAGCAGCCGGAGTGGAACTTGGGTGAGTACCAGAGCCCGCATCGGAGATTGGCGAGAAGAGGGAGCTCCGGCCAGAGCTGGGCTATCTCGCCGACGAAAATGGAGTC
>JAYMTN010002177.1:0-11456 GCA_036897425.1 Erodium trifolium | reverse complement strand
GGGGAAGGTTTTGTGCTGCAAGACCCTCCGACTCGCTCGGGTGCAGTGGAGGCACCACGAAGCAGAATCGACTTAGGAGCGCGAGGATGAGGTTCGCGCGAAGTACCCCAACCTCTTCGATCCCTGAGGTACGCTTGTTTTAAATTCCGCGGACGAAATTTCTTTAAGGGGGGTAGATTGTAAGAACTGTCCCCCGGCCGGAACCGAACCGAGCACGGACCGCAGGTCGTGCCGGGCCGGTGTCCGGTCAACACCCGATTTGGGGCGTGACAGTTCCCTATTTCGAGCCTTGCCTACTCCTAGGACCATGTATCGCAGGCCTAGTTCATATAGCATATTCAGCATTGCTTTTGGCTACATTTTGGGCAGTAATATCTGGTCTTGTCTTTTACTTTTACTATTAGTCCGTGTCTGCCTATTTGGCAAGTTCCATACCGTGTCCTACGGTTGACCAGCCTCAGAGTCCGTTGTAGAGGTACCCAATGTGCATCATTATAGTTTTCTAGCTCTTTTTATTTGTGGTCAAGGGGTTTCCCCTGATGCACTATTCTGCTTTAAGAAATATTAATAAAAGCTTCACTCTTTCTACCAAAAATAATAAGGGTGGGTTCGTGGGTCAAAATCTCCATCAACCGTCCCATATCCCGTCCCGCCAAAAAAATCCAGCCTTTTGCCATTAGGGTCCATCTGATTCATTCCCCTATAGACTGTCATGATTGGGCTTTTAGGCCGTTTGGGCTGTTTGGCTAGCAAGCCCAAAACTGATCAAAACGGCACCGTTCCTCCAAATGTGTGTCTTCCCCAAATCAGTTTCGCATAAGAGAGCTCGACAGCAAGGAGAAGAGATATCGAAGATCAGATTTGTTTGTTATCCTTTTATTTCCTTAGCTCTATTTCTCTATTTGCTTTCCATTTTGTAATGTAGAAGAGCCATTAAGGCTAGTTAATCTTGTATGCTGAGTTTCCAGCAATCAGTAAGCTTTATTCTACTCAGTTTTGATACAAATTGAGGTTCAAATACATCATAGATGTAACATAGACTACTATAGTAAGAAGAGAGGGTTTAGGGTTTAGGAGAGCAAGGACAAATGTTTCCTACAAAAATTGACAGCTTCTGACGGTTATTCAATTTCTTACCCCATCAGTCTCACTTAAACTCGGAGGAAGGTTTTCTTCTTTTCCTGGTTTATGTTTGAATTTCAATTAGTTTTTAACTTTCCCTTTTTGTGTATGCTGCTTAATTGCATCGTTGAGAAATATATATGGTTCAGGTAATCGACTTGAACATGCCTTTTCCAGAGACGGTAATTTGTTTGTTTCAATGTATTATTAGTTGACATCCATGTTTAATCTTTCAAATTAATCTCTCTCTCTTTTTTTTTTTTTTACCGAGACTAGCAGTAGCTAGGTTAGGTCAATTTTGGGGGACTTGGACTTGGGTCAGTGTAGAACCTTCTTAAGTTGGGGGGTTTGCAAAATAATGAATTTCAAACCAGAGGAAAATTATACACAACATAAAAATATATATAATATAGCCAACATGCATCTTTTTTTTTCCATTGCAGAAAGAGATTCCACTCACAAAGTGTTCACACCCTAAAATTATACTAAGTCAACCAAACATTATGGTTTGTCAATCAGAGATGTTGATGTTCAAAATGCAATTCAGTTGAAAGAGGACTCCTTTCAAGTTGCAGTTGTTGAATCACTTGTATTTTCTCAAGTGGGTCAATCAAATCAGGTGTTATAAATCATTTTATCATATGCAAGCATTATAATTCAAGTTTAACAGAATTACAATGACGATAAATCTCTACCGTCTATTTTTAACCTAAGAACACTTATGTTTTCAGTTATTCAAACACATGACCAGTAATTAGGTTAGTTGTGACCTAAGCAATGCAGTTTCAGTGTTAAATGAATACTCTTTTATTATTAAGTTTTGACAACTTAGTTTTAGTTTAAAGTGTAATAATACCTGAAGTTTGACTCAATGAGCTATAATTGGATTTGAATAATACTATATTAGGATTGTTTATTGGTGAGTCTGATTAAGATACTGTGATCTCTATCTATATATAGTCATGCACATTTAGCTACACAGACATCAACTTAAACTTGATACGAACCAATAAAGTCGTGCTAATTAAGACAGAAATGGGTGATTATGCACAACGGTTTGGGTTGTACAAGATTAGGACTTGTTTTGTTATGATGATAATGATACTGGTGTTTGTTGCACAAGCAGAAGCTCAACTGTCAACCAATTTCTATGCAGCTACGTGCCCGAGAGCCGTCTCTATCATTAAAGCCACCGTGAACAAGGCTGTGTTCAAGGAGCACCGGATGGGCGCTTCTTTGCTCCGTCTTCATTTCCACGATTGCTTTGTCAATGCAAGTTCTATCTTGCTCTCATCACTCTCACTGCACATGCACATTAGTTTAGTTTTGAATTTTGATGGATGGAGTTGTAATTTGAACTGAAATGATGAAACTTGACAGGGCTGTGAAGCATCGATTCTACTTGACGACACCTCCAGTTTCAGGGGAGAGAAGACGGCTGGGCCGAATGATGAATCTGTGAGGGGTTTCGAGGTGATCGATGCCATCAAATCTCAGTTGGAGGCTATTTGCCCCGCACTTGTTTCCTGCGTTGATATCCTCGCTCTTGCTGCCCGCGATTCTGTTGTTGCGGTAAGTCTTATGTATTGGTAACGCATTGGACAAAATTTTAGTCAAGTTTACGTCATTTTGATGATCAGTGACCAATTCAAAAGGCGTGTAATTGTTATGTTACTAATACATAAGGACATAAGGGGTATCAATTTTTTTGTAACCAATTCATAAAGGGTACTAAAGGTGTGTTACCAAAACGTAAGGACTCTTATTGAACGTTATAAAACTTTGAGGGTACTAAAACTGTGTTGCCAATTCAAAATATTTAGTTGGGAGGACCTTCATGGACAGTAGAGCTAGGAAGAAGAGACTCAACATCAGCGAACTTCAGCGCCGCCAACAATGAGTTGCCGTCGCCAGCCTCGGATCTTCCTGCCCTCATATCCGCCTTCTCTAATAAGGGCTTCACCTCTACAGATATGGTTGCTCTATCAGGTCACCTCTCACTAATCTCTTACTCATATATATGCAGTGTTCTAAAAATCTAGCCTAAGCCTCATTTTCTTGTTTACCGACCCGATTAATTCCCGACTATTTGAATTAATCCCCAAAATGCCCTAACCGTCCGAGTAGCGCCTAACGATTTTGAGAACCTTGTATATATGTTCCTATTGTTGGCTACTAATCTAATTATAATTGTCCTATATATAGGGTCTCACACTATGGGTCAAGCCAGGTGCTTAGTGTTTCGAGATAGGGTCTACAATGAGAGCAACATCAACTCAGCATTTGCTACATCCCTCAGATCAACCTGTCCCACCGCCGGCGCCGATGCTAACCTCACTTCCTTAGACGCAACCACTCCCGTTTTCTTTGACAACGCTTATTTCAAGAACCTCCTCAACGACAAGGGCCTCCTCCACTCCGATCAACAGCTCTACAGCGGCGGATCCACCGACTCTCTCGTCGCTTCCTACGCCAAGAACATTGCATCCTTCTTCGCAGACTTTGCGGTCGCCATGACAAAGATGAGCAAGCTGCAACCCCTCACCGGCACTGCTGGCCAGATCCGCACTAACTGCCGCAAAATCAACTAAGCATTTCCTATTTTGTTACATGTTCTACTTCATTACAATTGCAATTGCTGTGGAGGAGAGAATAAATTGTAAACAACCCTATGGTAGACCGTACCTTTTACTTGTTTTTTGTATTTATCAATAACAGTCACAAGTATATGATGATTGAAATCAGTGACCTTATATCTATCCTGAGGTTTCTGTCACTTCTCCTACAAAGAACGGCAAAAAGGAAATATAAAATAGTGGGGATAGTTATTTGTGTGTCCCAAATGCATGTTTAGGCTCCATTTCAAAGTCCCATATCGGCCAATTATAAAGTAGTTTGATTGTTTATAATAGGCTTGTTCTCCTCAATTGACCGCCGAGCTCAGTAGCGTGAGCTTGTAACCAAGCGGGGCCGTAAAGTGGTTGGACATTGATTGGGCTGTTCGGACTGGGCTTAGCCAGTTATTATCTGGCCTGCCCGATCCAAGTAAGGAGTTGGGTCATGGGATTTAGGCGAAGGCTTGGATCTCTTGGCCTTTAGAGAGGAGGGCAATGCGTGAGGCTGGTTTCACAGAGCAACGAACACTTCCCGCTCCTGTCGGTGGATGGATAACGGGCCGATGCTCCTCAGGCCCAATTAAGTCGGAATAGTCCTCTTCAATTGAACAACCATTTTTTGCTATTATGCATGGCTTTCCTTGAATTAAAAACAAAAAAAAACTATAGAACTTGAAAATTAGAAGACAAAAATCCTGAAAGGGTCGGAGTAACCATTGTCAAATAACACAATGGAAATCTTTTTCATGAGCTTCTTCATCCCATCAGGATTGTTTTTCGATAAGTTACCACTTTATCATATGGGACATGCATAATCAAATTTCATCATTTTTAGAATTTTTTCTGTTAATTTTTTAAAATTCCGCCCTTCTAAAACCATAAATCTCATATCTGACTTCAAGAATTACGAAAATGTCACTCCAATTCACTTTAAATCAACATAAATTCAAACAATGATAATTTTGTGATATATACATGTGTCATATGATAAAATGGTAAGTTAAGGTATTATTTGCTAATGACGTATACTTGTATGGTGTTCTATGATATTTATCCCTTAATTAAAACATATTATGGCTCGAGTCCTCATATCGTATCACAACATCTTGAATTTTAAAAAAAAAACTATAGAACTTGAAAATTATAAGACAAATCGTGAAAGGGTCGGAGTAACCATTTCTAAATTTCATTAATGTTAATTAAAACATATTTTGGCTCCAGGTATCACAACAAAAAAATCGACCCAGTAGATTTTTTTTGAATGATTTCAATGCAAAGACTTTTATTATACCTATGGCTTTTGAGATTAATTAGAAGATTTATGAATTGTGAGTAAGCTGATTTGTGTAAGGTAAACGGAGACATGAATGAATAAATGGTGAGGGTCATCAATGTTTTGGGATAAAGCACCCTTTTATCTATACAGACTGCACTGCAGCATCACTTTTGAGAGACAAAAATAGCATCTTGATCCAATAACATCTTCCAACAAAAAAACCCTAATCAAAGATACAACTTGTTAAAAAACTATTATCTGAGACCAACTCAACTATTCTGTTCCCTACTACCCTCATTCCTTGCCACCATATCACCTGAAAGCTTTCTTTCATCTCCACATCTGCATGCTCTTCAAACTTTAAGCCTAGCAAACTGACCAATCTTACCAAGCACCGTTCTTAAGCTTCGAATACCAGCTCCAGTTTTTGAGCTCACCATCATCTGCAAGGTAATAAGATATCCAATTAATTAGTTTCAGTTTCGTGCCCACCTAACCTAACCTAACCTAACCTAACCTAACCTAACCTAACCTAACCTAACCATGCATATCGCCCAAGAATGAAGCTAAACCGATTAAAGATGATATTTTGTTTACTACCAGAGGCTGGACTATAGACTTTTTTGCCTTGAGGCTCTGCAAAACAAATAGATCGTATTCAATATGTATTTAGTTGTACGGTAAAAAAAATATCGCCATATGTTTGCATTTTACCTCTTCAATTTGCATTGCACGGCGTGCAACATCCATTGGGAACACTAAGTCTGTCTTTGTCAATACAATCTGGTACTTGGTTTCTGACCTGTCAATTTTATAATAAACATTACTAGACTTGAAGCACAACCTCTGTGTATCTAGTACTCTAGTGCAATAATAACAACTACAAGGCAGAACCAATATCTTCCCCCTTGTGATTACAAAATGGGAGTAAAATCAAGAATGCTAAAGATTGCAATCTACAAGGGTTTATATTATGCCCATACCTTTCCATTAATTCGATGAGTTCATGATCCCTTGGTTTCAAACCCCATTTTGTGTCAACAAGAAGGCATACTTGTTTCAAACCAACTCTTGTCGACACATACTCTTTTACCTGCACATAAAAATTAGATATCTCAGTCAACTAAGGATGCTAAAACACATTTGTAGATATGAAAGTACACAGAGAACATACAGAGAGAAATGGGCATTACTGGGGCAGGTTAGTAATCTAACCTACATTATTTTTCATTTAGAGAACTAACTTCACTGCCGAATTTTCATGATATGCTTCAAGCACCTTCAAACTGTTGCTCCAAAGTTGTTAATTAAATCAATTTGGAAGTGATGACATTCTTTATATAACAATTTATCACTACTTTGCATTTTAAACAACTGCTATATCAGTATTCTCATAGTTCCAAAATCAAGATTTGGAATTCTTAGAGTTTTCCAGGATCTCATAGTTTATTAACCTATGCGTGAGTTTTGGTATTAACCTACAAATCTGTCATACCAATCTACAAATCTGAGTTTTGGTTTTAAAAAATGGGGCTATAAAAAAGAATAATTTAAGCTCCAATCTGCAAACCATTTCAACACAACTAGAAGGTCTACAACTTAAACGCAAATTCAATTAAAAACAAGAAAGCAAATCATCAACTAAAGGGATGCTTTATGTTCAAATACTCACAAGATCCTCCCAAGCATCCTTTACTTCTTCTTTTGCATAGGCAAAGCCATAGCCAGGCAAATCAACTAAGCAAAGCTTTGACCCAAGCTCAAAGAAATTAATCGACTGCAGAAGAAACCCCCAGTTAATACCAAAAGGATCACACCGATAATATTTTTGCAGATCCTGGAAAACCAACCTGAGTAAGGCCAGGCTTGTCAGACGTCCGTGCAACACCCCATTGTCTGGTAAGTGAATTCAATAATGATGACTTCCCAACATTTGACCTTCCTAATAAAAGATAAATTGAACTTAGCTGAGTTTGTCTACATATCATGTATAATAAGACTTGGAAGTGCAAAAGAACACATTGCTAACTAGGGAAAGGAACATACAACAGAAGGAAATGATATACTTGAAATATGAAATGTGCTTCAAATGCAGCTCCTTTATAAAATGCAAGTGAAAATTAAACTGAGTGTGATAATTGTTCTTTAAACAAATGAGGCGGCAACATGACTCAACATTAAACCACTAATTATGGGAACAACCAAAAAAGTGAAAAGGCGCCACAGATCAGGAACATAATGAGAAGTTTGTTTTAGTCATACCGGCAAATGCGACCTCAGGAAAATCAGGAGGCGGAAATGACGATGATACCTTTGCAGCAGCAAAAAAAGTCATCTTGTTCCTGAATACCTGTGTAAACAGTCTATGAATTATACACAAACATAAGAGAGGATTTACCATAGAAAATTTTGTACACTGTCAACACAGTACTACCATAAATAGAAACAACCAACAATATGATATATAGACAATTTATTGATCATGCATGATACGAACATACATTTTCTTCAATGCGCATTCTCTCTGAGTCCTCAGACGAGGGAACATTATCTAAAGGGGCATTAAGATTTATGTTGTACCCTGCCCTGCGCAGCTCAATCAAACGTCTACGCCCCAACAACTGCAAACAAAATATCAAACATCATGATAATGGAAATAAAAATACCAAATGAAAAAGCATATGGACAAGATAGATATAAAAGCAGCATGATATGAGCAGTTACATTTTCTTCCACATAGGAAAGGATAGATTGACTGGGTTGTATAGCTCGGAACTGTGCATTCTTTGACATCTCAACATTTTTCTCCAAATTATCCATCTTCTCTTTAGGACTTTCTGGAAGGAAATATAAAATAAGCAGTAAGAGAGAGAAAAGTAGCTTTTATATGACAAGGTGAAGGCAGACTTTAACAGAGTCCAATGCAAGAACGAGTGACATACGTATAAAACTAGAATTCCCATCAAATTAGGATACATTTGTATCAGTTATAACATGTGATGTTCACACGATATTTCAGGGTCACTACCAATGAAAATGGAAGATCTAAAAGCAATGTAGGTGAGTAAAATTTTGAAATTGAAGAGAAAAAAAGGTAGAGCGCAAGGCTTATACAAAAAAAAGTCTGGCTGAAAATAATGTTGGCGGACTGAAAGAAAGATAAAGACTATTGATGAGCTGAAAACAAAAGACATAGTTTGGGTTTGCTTTTGAAAAATAGATGTGTTTTTAACTTGGAACACTTGATCTAGCATGAGGTACAAGGCCAAGAAGACATGCTGTTCATACATTTGAATGTAATATTGCTAAAACTCTAACAGACAACAAGTCCCGGAGAAATTGTGCAGACTCAGGCCTACACCTATCTCTGGCATTGGTCACTTCCATACTTATTTTCACAAAGTGAAGAAATAAGATATCAGAAAAGATTGGTACGTATCTAACGAATATGTAAGGCACAATGCCAGAACCTACTGAAAGCAAGATTTAAGTCTCAATCCTTACACACAAAAGAGTTCATAACCAACTACTATTTCTGCTATTTTGCTCAGGCCTACAGAAATAGCCCGTCATCAATCAGGCTTAGTTTCATTAGAAACTTAAACCATTTTGTCTCTTAGTAGTAAAAGAGCTCTTCATCTAAGAGTTCATTTAGAATGTGCAGAAAGAAACCCTAATACCTTTAAGTTCACAATATATTACAAGAAACGGTCTATGTTTCTCCACACCAATGTGGACTGAAAATCCAGTACTCAAATATTTATGAATTAGATGGACAAATGGATAAAGTTGACAAAGTAACCTACCAATATCACTAATACAATACATATACAGAACACTTCAGGTGTAACAGAGTATGACTAAAGGAAAAAAGTTGAGAAGGGAGTCCATAAGTGAAGCATTCCTATAAAAATTACAAATTGCATGCTTTCAATACAACCATTATTATCAATTTTCAAATGGATGTCAAACTGAATTCATAAATATCACTTGAAATAGTGGTAAATGGTATTTTCACCAAGCAACACGATATCAAATCATTGTTTTATTTGAAGTATACTAGCTTACCAAGGCTGTCATCCAACCGCTTGTTAGACATATCATGCGGATCTAGTCGAATTCCCCGTCTCCTCTTCTTCTTTGGCCGTCCATCTGTGGCCTCTGAATTCATCCCGCTTTTGACCAGGACTATTTTATTCGGAGATCTTGGTGAAGGATATGCCTTGAAATGCTTGTTCTGACTCAGATCCAAGTACTTGTTTGACTCAGATTTGTTTTCAACTTTACTTGAAACCAATTTTACCTCCCCTGCATTGGTTCTCCGTTTTCCGTCATGTACCTCTGCATGTTTAGGAGAAACGCTTCTGGAGTTAGTATAACCATCCTTCACTTTATTAGAGCCCCATATGGTGCGCTGTGAGTTGTTGCTGTTTTTCCCCTTGGCAAAACCATTTTTCAGGCGATCCGGTCCATTATAAGATGATGGCTTTCTACTATGAGTATGACCATGTGTCTCATTACTCTTATACTCTTGGCCAGCATAAATTCTCTTCCTTTTACTATCAGAACCAACGGGCCTGAAGTTTCCCCGGCCTTCAACCTCATTTCTACTTCCAAGGAACTGTTTACCTCTCACACTTGATTTGGCATTCCACTGCTGATCTGTATCAGTTTTAAAGTTCCCCTTCCTATTAACCTCTTCCTTGCCCCGACCTCCACGAACTTGATGATTGTCTCTTGGGGATGATTTTGAGTTTCTGGATCCATTTTCTCTGTTTTGGCCAGGGCTTTTTTTGCTAGGTGTCTTGGTATCAAACTTAAATTTGAGTTTCTTGCTGAGTTTGAGGGGTTTGCTCTCGGTAGACATCTTCAGACAGTAATCACTGAGTACAGAAATTAAATATAACAAACCCAAATGTTTAAGCAAAATAAGAATGACATTGTGACTGATTCAAAGCAATAGACAAACTTAGGGATACGTTGGTGAAAATAGACATTTTGTACCTATGAATAGCATTGTAGTGATTCAAGCTTTTGTAGTATAAAAGTATTCATATATTCAAGCAGAAATCATTTATAATCACGGTTTCAGGGCTTTACCTTCAATTTCCGGAAGCCGTGTTCCGTCACCGTCTTCCTCTTTCTCTTGCAAAGTTCGTCTCTGTCTCTCTCTCTCTCTCTGTTGTGCTCCACCACAGTTCCGAGACGTTGGGTTTCGCAGCGAACAAACCCTATTACACTCGTTGCTCCCATTTGGGCTTTAAATATATTGGGCCCATTCTAATAGACTTGTAGTCAATATTGGGCCACTATTCTCTCTCACCTAGGATTTTCTGGGCGGAAAAGGTGAACTCTCCCATTGTTTGTCTCTTTTGTTAGTCAATCATGGGTAAGATATTACTTCCATTGGTTCATCATCTGTCCAAGAAATGCAGTGACAACACCGGCAGTGGATTAGACTTACTGGTCTGATTAATCCCATAATTTTCATTCTTTTACTTTCTCCATTCTCAAAATTTTGGGTTCATTAGATTTTGTTGATGTGGAGATCGACAATAAAAATTCATTAAAACAATGAATAAAAAGAAAATACAACTACATTGAAAAATACATAACAACCTTTATTGACAAAAAACACAACACATCACACCAACTCAGAGATCCATTTAGTTATGTCGTGCAAAAAAAGTCGTTAGGTTTCCCTCTCCTCGAGTCCATCTTGCATTAAGTTCTCTGCGTCTTCGAATGTGTCGTTTGATACTTCTCCGTTCGCTGTAAACATTTTGTCAATTTCGTATTCGCGGGTCGCGCGACTAGACTCTTTCCCTTCTCTCTTTGCTTCCTCTCCTTCGTCGTCTTTTGGCCCTCAGGGTGGCAGTTGCGTACCAAGTCAAGATTGCCTTCAGCCTTGGCAGCGACGATAGTGAGAGTGCCCATCTCCGACATCGGAGTCACCGGGGTCCGGGCTCCTCTTGTGCCACCGATATAGTAGCCGTGCAGAATTCATTCTCGTACCGGTGTTGCCAACATGGTTTCTCTCTGACAAGATTCCACCAAAACTTCCAAAAGAAGTCGTTGTCACACCGGCTCTTGTACTCCTGCTCCGTATCATGCATGATTTGACCGCCCAAGCGACCACTTTGGTAGATGTGTTTGAGCTTGGACCAACATCCCTGAAACTGCTTTACTTTTCAGTCCATCACGCTCCAATGGTCCTTGCAGTTTTTCCTGTTACGCTCGTTTTCCTTGTGGGGCCCGATCACAAGGGTGATATCCTTCTTCATGTTATCCCAAAAATGTTGCGTCATCTGGTTCGTGCCGAGGATCGACTCTTCTAAATGGTTCAATCATGCACTCACGATGATAGTCTCCTTGGCTCTAGTCCAACTGTCACGCCCCAAATCCGGTTTTGACCGGACTCGAGACGTGACTTAGAAACGATG
>JAYMTN010002176.1:0-11459 GCA_036897425.1 Erodium trifolium | reverse complement strand
GCTTGCATGAGTCTCGGTTGTTTGTGCTTCCGCTACAAATTTGTTCTTCTCCTTCTCTACCTCGAGACCCAACAGTTTCCAGGTGGGTTCTTGGTGGCAATGTCATGAAGAGTAGGACTGTTTCATGAGAGGACCTCGACTCTCTAGCCCGGATGTCGTCCATAGACTCTTGGGACGGGAAGAAGGACATAATACGGTCTGTGATGGGCTGGGTGACCAGACCCTGAACATCCCAAGTAGCAGTTATTACTCCACAAAGGGCTATAGGCCTTACCTGTTTGTTGACAAGAAGCTGGTCGGCTTGTGCAAGCGGTATCTGGCACCGTTAATGGTTGGAATTGGGTTGGTCGAGACCTCGATGATGACATCGTTCTCATCCAAGTACTCGTCCAGTTGTTCCCTGATTGAGACCTCAGTGAGCTTTGTTTGGAGGTCCTCAAGTGACTCCGAGGGGATTTGACGATCGACGGAGTTGTGTTTTTAGCTTGTGGATGGGCAGTTGGAGCTCTTCTTGCTACCAGGATTGATTCCGAAGATGACAGTGGAGGAGGAAGATAGACGACAGGTGAAAAGGGGTAGAGGGTTGAGGAGATGAAAGTAGTGGTTGTGGTGGGGAGGAGAGCTCGGCCATTCATTGACTAAAGGCATAAGGAAAAGAAAGGAGAGAGGAACAGATGTAGAGCACGCAGACGCATGGCTCAAGACGACATTTTAACATCAACCTTCATTTCTTTTACAACATGTTATTCAAATATTAGTCAAATCATGTACACATTTAATTATATATTTGAAATTTATATTGAAAATAAATTAATAACTATGACTTACAATTTTTATTTAAAACCATAAAATAAATATTTTTAATACATGTATGAAATTGAAAACTATCATTTGATGAATTGATTGAGTGATTGCAATGCATCAAATTTAACGACAGAGATGAAAATACAGGAAAGTTTTGATGTGCTCTTAATTACTTTCTCGTAGTTATCTGGAAATGAACTTTGTACTTGTTTCTTCAGTGGGGGAAATGAAATCATTGAAGTTGAAAAGCTTAACATATGCATAGATAAATGATAATGCAGCCTGGCATGGCTTACACTGATGATAACTAAAAAGGAGAGATGTTTTTGGCATGGCTCAAATCTGCAATCCAGCCACCTTAATTACCAACATTAAACATAGGATTAGACCACCTAGTAAGTACTGTTTAATCCAAATGACTACTTAGATAATGACTGTCTCCTACTAGTTCATTACACACACTATAACATGATCATGCCCAGACAACCTGTGACTCCATAAAGAGAATGTGGATTCACTCAGTAGCAGAAACTTCAGAGCAAAGAAATGCTGTAAGGAAACCCAATACCAGCCAGAGCTTGGAACAATGGAGAAAAGCAGAGTCATTCTGAATTGGGCCAGGCGCACCATCTCTGTCCGATGAGGTTGAGGGAGAGGCAGCTGGTGATCCGGTGGGAGCATGGATTGGGCTCGAGGTGGGACTGAGGGAGGCTCGAGGAACCCGAATGTCAACCTTTTGTCCTTGCTGGCAGTGGCCAGGGACGCCGCACAAGAAGTACAAGTGTCCGGGTCTCTTGATGGTGATGGAATCACTCCCACTCATGTAGGACACAATCGGGGATGTTGCATTGCATGATCTGAAGTCTTGGTGGGTCACTCGGATCACATTGTGGAACTGCTTGTTGTACTCGAAAACTACATGTAAAAATGATAGAGAAATGCACATTTGTCATTGTGATTTAAAGCATAATCTTCCAAAAAAATCAAAACTTCGACATTTCTCTAAATGGTTAGGAATTGGTTCTCTTGCCTCTCATAGTAATTTACCTACACAACAGCCTCGTTTCTCAAAGTTGAAGGCCACTACATAAATCACATCCCTTGGCTTAGCTCTTAAATCTTGCATCTAAACCATCTCCTCAGTGAAGTAATGCATGATCATGGCATGTTTTGTTACTTATTTACATGCTCTTACACCTCACATTCTAGTTATAATTACTAATTAGTAATATAATCAACATGTAATAAGCTTGAATTATCTAAGGGGAAAACTAAAGTGTTTAATGATCATTTCCATTGTTAAAAACAAAACTTAACAAGTATATAAACCAATTAACTGTCGGAGAAACAACTCATTCCAGCTCTTACTGGTAATTGGTACACAAATCAGCTGAAAAAGGATGAGACAGAGAGCCGAGAGATCCAATTTTGAATTAACAAAGAGAAAGCCCAAAGCTTTAACCTTTTAAGGCTTAAATATCACACAAACCCCATAAAAATCAAGCAGATCTTTACTCTATGCAGTGAAGCAAACACAAAAACAAAAGATCAAAGTGTGTGCATGTATGATCCAACACCACCCAAAAGAGTCTCCTTTTGGCTTTTGCACACAAAACCCAGAAGGAAAAAAACAGCAAAAAAGTCGATTAAGGAGAAGAAGAGCATACCGAGAGTGTCCCCGACCATGAATTTATGGGAAGAAGCCCATTTTCGATAATCAACATCACCCATTGTGGTCCAGCCAGCAGAGTCACCAACTTTGTGCACAGCAGCAAGAGAGGCTCCACAGATAGAGACGGTCATCAACACAAAAACCAGAGCACTCTTTGACAATGCCATGGCTGTTTTGCTTCAAAACCCTAAACCAAGAAGCAGAGACTGATCTGAGAGGAACAAAGAAGGAGATTGTTAAATTGTGAAGAAACCCACCCAAGTTGGGGAGTACATATAGGGCTGGCTGATTTTCTGTGAATAATCAGCTGGTGAAGAGCACGCACTACATATGAAATGATCTTGGTTGTCCATTTTTCTGCACTGTTCAAGGGTTTGACTGAATACCAACCGTCCGATCCAGTCGGGAAAAGATACTACACAAGGAGTGTGTAATCGATTGGGCTTGGTCGGCGTGGCTGTGGTTCAGATCGGATGGGCTGATATTGTCCCAGTGGACCTGGGCCCAACACGTGTGCAGGCTATATTCTCTGGCTGGGCTTTGTGTTCCGGACACACCCCAACAACACGTGTGTAGGTTCAAGGTGAGTTTTGCTTTGAGCATATCTGAAAGTTATTCGTTTTTATCATCCATGGATCCTTAGAGCAACTTCGACGCCAGAAAAATCCGGGGCAAGTTCCATGCGACACATGAGAGGTTGGGCGAATGCTGGGTGGAAGGCCGGAAGAATCACCTGAATTCGTATGTACGAATCGTCCAAACCCTTTGGAGATGCTCTTAGACACACAAACCAATTCCAGTCTGCGCACTGTTTCACTTACACTAGTTCATCTCCAAATCAATTGGAAATGGTATGGTTTATAGTTTTGTAATTTGTAAGTGTATGCAACACATGAAATATCAAAACTCACACTATGCCTACTAGGGGTGAGCAAGAGGTAATCGGTACCAGCAAAATCGATTGAAATCGACCGACATTGGAGTCACTGATATCAGGATGTCTCCGAGCGGCGTTGGTAGGGAAAACGAAGAATTAATGGTACATAGGTCGGCTTTTGGTTAGGATAGTGTGATTTTCCAATCAACCAACGAAATCAGTACCGGTGACTCACACTAAGAGCTCCTCCAACGATCGGTGCAAAACCGTTGTTTTGGTGTCGTCGCAGGCCCTGCAACGGCGTGCAGACGCAGATGTCGTCTCAAGACGAGTCGACGCAACATGTCGCCTCAGGATCCTGCAACAGCGTGACTAGTTGGCACAGTCCCAACGGCTACTCGGCATGCCAACGCCGAGCCGAAACGTGGCAGCCACAATTAAAAAAAAAACTAAATCGGATTGTTGGTGAAGAAGAACAAGACCGTTGGCCGTTATTTATAGCCGAAATTAACTTTTAGCTCTAATTATTTTTGCCTTCCTCACCACTTGTCACTCTAAGATTCGGCAGTCAACAATTCTTCAGGCTCTTATGCGTTAATTCTACAGAGTGTCAACGTTTACGGATTCACTTACGATATAATGAAGATTAGCTGATTCGGATTGCCGAACATCGCTTTTCGATGATGTGAGCTACTTTTTCAAGGATTTCGACCGAGTCGACAAGGCAATGAGACCTACTGCAGGTACATTAACTTCATTCTTAACATTTTCAATTCTTGATTACTATATTATTTTCTCAATATTTTCCATTCATAATTACTATACTAGTCTACTTATTTGTCTATGGAACTATCTAATAGGGGTGTACATGAGTGAAAATCCGCCCGTGAGAAAAGATATTGGTTCGAGGTACAACTAGATTCTTCTTCGTGCTGGCCGGCATGACCACTTTTGCTGAATGATAGATTCTAGTGGGCTCGAAACCCGATAGAAATCTTGGCAATGGTGAAGGGAGAGGAGGCGGGGATAGATTTTCCAGGGTATGTGAAGGCTCCTTTCTTCGGTTGGCCGTCAACCTTGCATCCTAGTCTGTTTGGAGGAAACCTTCCACCGAGAGCCCCATCTGGGTATTAATGGATAGATCGTACCGGATGACCCCTTTCCACGCTCGAGATGACTGTCATGCAACCATGACTCGTGTGACCCATACGATCATTGTGGAGGCAGAACTACAGGAGCTTCCTGTACGATAATCGGAGTGGGACCGGGTTCAGATAGCCTTCAAATCCCAGGCGAATTTCATGTCGTAACAACCGGGTGATGTCGGTCTCCGCTCGGAGCCACATATACTCCTCCCACCCACGACGGTGGGGTCGGTCCCCTAGTGACGCCTCTCTTCCCATAGTATTCCGGATGATAGTTCTCATTTGGTATGTCCGAGCTACCACCGAAATGTTGAAAGCCCAAAACCCTTTTTGCATGTACTAGAAATCCAAGACGTCCGATTGCGTTCAAAGGGGAAAGGGGGCGTGAAGAGGAGGATGGAACCATGGAAGGTCCATGGCTCCCAGTTACAAATCCCCTCCCAGAAGGGGAAGTAGAAGTTGAAGATCCTACTCGTCATGGGCTGTACCACCTACCTCTCGATGTCTCATGTCGCCGCCATAAGCCCGTAGAGGGCCTTTGGGTTGAAAATCCATTCAGAAAGAAATTGACGACGACGACCTATCAGTAGCGAGCGTCGTCGATGGTCGGACTTCCCTTGCTAGGACCATAATGACCCCATCCTCATTGTTTTCGTCATTCTCGAGCGATACAGTGCATATCCCCCCAAATAAATAGCAGCGCTGCTAGAAACAAATAGGAAATGAGGGTGGTTCCACCCTAGAGCCAACTACAGGAAGAAGGGAGCGGAGAGAAGATTACCGACGAGAGAGATGTGGGGAAGACGCACTTACCCGACTACAAGAAGGTGACAATAGTGCATCGATTTCGTTGTAAAACCTTAATAACTCTGTTACACTCGAGGAAGAAGATTGGAAGTGGAACAGTACTTGTATGTAGGTTGTACAGGAATCATATGATATTAACAATGGGTGGATTATTATCACTTTAAACCGATATTAGGCATAGAAGTCAAACAAAGACCTTGTTGCTCGTTCCACCCAGTCCAATTACTTGTTTCTTGTTTGATTTAATAAATATATGTTTGTGCCTTGGAGTCTTAACTTTTGCTTTAATGCTTTATTGTGTCCTTTAATGTCACATTTTCTAATGAATATATTAAACTATTCATACCAAATGAATTATTTATGTTCCCATGCAAACAAATCATTCAAAATATCATATGGTAAACCTAATATTTTAATATGAATGAATGTTTATTTTATTATTTTGATTACGAATCTATTATCTTTTTGTTTATTCAAATCAAAGTAATTTGGATATACTATTTAAGATATAATATAACTTTGTTTTCAAGGTCGACCAATTACTTATTTTGTGTTATTTAAATATCCATTTTTATAAATAAAAAATGTAAAGTAAAAATTATTTTATATCAAAAATATCGTGTCAGCCTTATTATATATGGATAAATAGTTCACTTGTAAGATGTAAATAATAAAATAATCAACTATCCCATTAAACTAAAGAAAGAATCCAAAACAACTTGTTAACAAAGTGTATAGGTTCATGTGTAAATCATTAAAAAATTATCGTGATATTTTTAAATTAATTGTTTCAAAAGAGGTTGGTTTCAACATTTTTTTTTTATTTTTTTTTATTGTTGACACGTAATTGCCATCTTTTTCATATCTATTTTTTTATTGCAAACGTCTCGAAAAAGAAATATATATATTATTTTTCTTTTGCTTTTTTAATATTCTATGTTTATATCATATAGTCATTTTAGATTACAGAATGACTTATTAAATTTGTATTTGGGATGTATTTTATTGGACAACAATTAGGCTGTACGTCACATGTTAGAATTGGAGTGCCACGCAAGCCATTTCGTCAGCAACCAGCCGGGCCCATCGTTCTCGAACCTTGCGGGTGGCGATTCGAGTACAGAGCTCTGCCGAACTGCACGCACCGGTTCATCCAATCCTTGTGATCGTAAAGATCTGGTGCTCGATCAAAGAGGTGGCGCCACCAATCGATGTGCCAGGTCGGATTCTGATCCAACGGCAGCCAGGAGCTCGAGCCCACACAAGAATCTCATCCGAACATACCGAGAGCGTAGGATTGAGACCTTTCCCAAATCTCATCCGTAAAATGTTGATAAAAAGGTCAAGTGCGATCTATGGTGGGTCCTACTCGTCGCCTTTAAGAAAAATATCACTTCCTCACGCGCTCGGGAGGAGCGTGGAAATCACGAATCCCCGGGAATCAGATGTTGTTGACATGTAGAGGTACACGTGGCTGTTTTGTTACCAGCGAGTGTCTGCCACGTTGGCAAGAGCACCTCCATCCAACGGTGATGATCCTGATTTACAAAATCTGTGTGAAATCTTATCCGTCCGTCAAGTGGGCTTGCCCTGGAGTTGCAGAGTGGGCATTACAAAAGAAGAGAGGAACGTAGTGGCGAGCAAAAAAAGCTTAACCGCTGAAGAAGCTACGAAGAGAAACGGAGAGAGATCGGAAATTGTTGTTGGGAACCGTATCTGTGATTCAGGTTAGGGGCTATCTCGCCGGAATTAACGGTGAATTATCCCGAGGCGTCGGAATCTGTAGATTTGTTTTCCTTTACAGAAATGGAGAGAGATAGAGAAGGAAGACGGACGAAAACGGCGGCCGGAAATGGACTACCGTCAAGACGACATCACGGAACCGCCGGTCTCCGAGGCTCACCTGGTTGGGATCTCTTAATTTCACCAGTTTTTGTTGTTTTATCAGCTCGTTCTATGTTGTGATATTTATTGTGTTTTGGTTGTTGAAGATCGAGTGAACAGAAACAGGCAAGGAGTAGCAGAAGAGAGTGTGCGTGGTGAAGACGACATAGAGAACATGACCGTTGACGAGATCATCGGCGTTGCGGTTCCAAGGAAGGCGCGTTCATGTAGAGAAATGTGGTTTTGATTTTTTTGGCTTCACGTCTCTGCTTTTATTTATTTGTTGAGATTTTGTTTCTTTTTTCTTCAGGTTATGCAAAGAGATCATATGAGTTATTGGTTTCCACTTCGCCCCCGTCCTCAAATGCACCTGTTGGGAAAAATATGGTGAGCTCACTTTGTAACTTGTTTCAGTTCGCTTACTAAATTACTCAATTTCTGGCATGATCAAGTTTTTTGAGCTTGTGTTGCAGAAAGGTACTCTGGCTGTTCCCAAATCCTCGTCTCAGGATGATTTTGAGATTGAAATCGCTGAGGTTCTCTATGGACTCAGGAAGCAATCCCAGAGCTCTGCTCCAAACCCATCTCTCAAGCTTGATGGTAAGAAACAAAAACAAAATCATACTAGTCATCTGATTTCAAAATCTATACAGAATAATATCTCTTCATTGATCCATTTGTTAATCTTTTTATCTCATGGTGAAATGGGGGTCTGATAAATTTTAATTGCAATAGTAGATAAAAACAAGCAGTTCTCTATACCAAAAGTCATTAAGCAAGTCCCATTACAAGTTCCAGCCATGTCAATGGAGCTGCACATTGAATTGGTTAAGCAAGATAATCCCAGATGCTTAACCAATGAAACAGGCAACAGAGATGGGATGGGGAGTAATAAATCTTCTGTTGCGGCTAAAGAGGAATTGCATTTGTGTCCTAAATTGGATGTTGACCTTCAGGATTCCGCTATGGAAAAAGGGTAATTAAGCATCAAAGAATCTTGCCTTTTTTTCATCTGTAGATGCTTAGATATTTCTCAATGTGGTGGAATTTCTCAGGAATTCAACAGTAATGGAGAATAAAAACCATGAGGAGGAGATGGGGATTAATATGAGGGTGAGTATTCATGTTACCTTCTTGGTTAGATGCTGTTCATATTTTGTACTCAAGTATGAAACTGCCTTTCCAAACAGGCTCCTGCTATGTCATCATCTCTACAAAGAGATAGCTTGGTTGATCTGGGATTTGGGCCTGATTTTAAGGCCCAGAATGGTAACATGGTGAGTATGGGTCAGGCACATATTTTCTTAGGCCTAATCTTATTTTTTTACAGAATGTTAATGGCCAGTGTTTTCTGATACAGAAGAAAGGGAACTCTATGGAGGAGAAACCTGCTGTTAAAGTTCAGGATACAAGGATGGAAGAACAAAATCCTAGCCCTGATGGAGACAATGTTGGCAGAAGGGAGCCAGAACAGAGTTGTAGAAAGCAACAAAGGCGAGCTGAACCCACCCACTCTAAAGAGGAGAAAACTGGTAAACTATATATTTCAAGCTGAATATGTTGATCATAATTGCATGTGAGACATGAAGTTAATTATTTGCTAGTTTTCTTCATGTTGTCCAGCACAACCTGGTTCAGCGTCTTTGACTAATCTTGTACCTGGCTGGGCTAACAGAGTTCTTCCTGTTGGGTATGAATCCTCTTTCCTCGTTATTTTCTCGTTCATTTACCCTGTTTGATTCATGAGAAGTTCCTCCATGGCTAAGACTGATATTCATGGCAGATACATGTCATCCCAATCCCAATCCAAGGCACTACAGGTATCATTTTGTTGTATAACTTATCTCCTTAGTGCAAGACCTTTTGAGTGTATTCTTTTAGTATTTTCCTCCTTTGTTTTGTTCATTTTGCTATAAAATATTTTCGTATATGCAGCCTCCACATTTCCCTCTCTCACAACCTCGGACAAGTAGGTGTACGACCCATCAGTACATTGCTCGCAACATCTATTTGCATCAGCAATTCATAGTGATGAACAAACTCTGGCCTGCTCCTGCTGGCTCTGCTTCAGCATATGGTGCTACTCCCTGCAATCTCAGCCTCATGCTTCCCTCAACCCCATCACAAGGATGCTCTATGGCTTCACATTTAAACTCCACAAATGGCAAAGGTCCTGCTGTGAAAGAAATCCAGGGTCATGCTTGTAAAGATAGAAGCTATGAGGCTACCAACCTCACTGATAGTGCCAACAGAAAGCAAGCTGTGCTTCAGCAAACTCCACAGCCAGCACCAGCTGGTAGCTTACCGGTAAAGTCTTGTTCGTTAAAATTGTAAATTACGATTTTCTAGTTGTGAATATAGGCCAGGTGTGGACAATATGTGATTCTCTCTTTTGTTCATTGCAGCATGGCCCAGCTTTCTTCTTCCCTCCAAGTCCGAATCAAGCACCATTATCAACAAGTGCTGCTCAATCTGGGCTTTCAAGATCAGCTATCTCAATCAACAATGCATCATCATCTAGTAACTCAGCTTCCACAACACCGGTGACCTCTACACATTTGCCAGCGGTAGCTGCAACTATGACCTTTGATTACCCGAAGATAGCTGCGAATGAAGCTCCAGGCTTGGCCATGTTACAGAACAATGGGTTTCCATTACCAACTCCTTTTGGAGCAGCACCAGCATTCATCGGAGGCGCCCCACAAGCAATGCCTTTCTTCAATGGGTCTTTCTATTCACCCCAGATGTTTCATCCCCAGCAACCCGTGGTACTACCAGCGTCAACAGGTTCATCATCATCTCACAAGAGACCACGGACTCGACAGCTCGATCCACCACCATCTAACCAATCTGATGCTGGTGGAAATAATAGTGGGAAACATGTTGAGAAGCAGCTGAGCTCCAAGGGAGGAGAGGCATTTACCATGTCATTCACCTCCAACACCAACACTGCAGCTTCAAATATCAACTTCTCGTCCATGGCACAAAACCCAGCTCTCTTCCCGGAGGTGGCAAGGCAAGGGTATCAGGTTATGGCAGCTGCTCAAATGGCACATCAGAAAAACCACCAGATATCTGCTCGGAAAGATCCTGAAAGTACAAGAAAAGCGGGTCCAGCAAAGACAATACCGATCACTGGCCAGACTCTTGTGTATGACAATTCAGCTAGAGTTCTGAACTTCGTGTCGCCACAGGTCATTGGAAACTGGCCTTGGCCTCCTTGCTCCATTACCTCAACAGCAACAGTCCCTCCCATTGCCGCCAATCCTCCAAACTACCAGCAACAGCAGTTACTTCATCTCCAAAAGCATGATACAATGCACCAGGCGCCAACACCTAGCAACCTTGTCTCTTCCACGAGCACCAAATTTCAGAACAGCCCCGTGTTCTTCTCACGGACTCCGAATCAGATCAACCCTGTTGGCCAATCTCCCCAATGGAAGAACCATGCAGGATATCAAGCTTCCAGAGCACCTTCAACGCCCAACATGGCATCATCATCCTCTGGTTCAACCTCCAAGTTCCAAGGGAAGCGAGGAAGGACCCAGATAGCTTTCGAGGGTATTTCAGTTGCCCAAACAACACATAGGGATGATCCTAGAATTGCCTCCACGAGTGCTAAAGATGGATCATCAACTCCTACATTAGAACCGCGACAGACTGATAATTCAAGCAAAGCCGCCAAGAAATCATCTCCGGTTTGTCGGAGGAACTTGCCTTCCATCTTAAGCACAGGCCCTGCTCACACCTCTCATATTAAATACTAAAGTTCATATGTAATTGAACCTGCATTTTGTTTATTGAAATTTGTTATACCTCAGCTACAACAGCTTCCTTCTCTTCCCTGCACTGCATCAAAGTAGCAGACAATTTGTGAGTATCCTGCCCGTAATCACCCGCCGGTTCATTATCCCATGTCCAAACCCTGCATTGATTACCGTCCTGTGCGAATTTGAAACAAACCAATATCAAATTGATCCCTAATTTCAATTTAGAGGCAAATCTATTTCTTATCTTCTTTTCTCGAATAAAACCAGAACTTCATATTTGGATTTCGATCCGTGAGCGACGTCCTGCGTACAGCTCGTATCCCACAGAAACAGAATATAGGTTTGGCCTTGGTGTCACAGGTGGATGAATAAGATCCCTCTACGTCCATCTCGATATCTTTTTCGGGTTCAACATCTTACCAAATGACTATCTCCCCTTATTTTTGCCCTCGTAGCTGAGATTCTAAATCAGATCATGAAGGCTGCTATAAATCAACAGT
>JAYMTN010002175.1:0-11463 GCA_036897425.1 Erodium trifolium | reverse complement strand
GTTGGTTCCCTACTTGCATGCAGCGGTGAAGTCGGATTTGAGGGCTTCAGGGTCATTTCAGGAGGAGAAAAAACGACTAGGATTGTCATTTTCGGGCGTGGGGTTGTGGTTTGGTATGAATAATAGTGGATATGGTGGAAATGGAGGAGTTGTGGGTAGGACTCGCACAAGGGAGAGATGAAGAGAGGAGGCGGGAGTGAAAGATTGAAAACCCTAGCGAAGAATTTTTTTCTCTCAATCTCTCAAACTCGGTCAAATCACAACTATATCCTCTAAAGTCAATTCAATTAGACAGGAAATAGATCAAATCGGTTTATTCCCGTCGTGAATGCTCTCAACATGACATTGACGATACAGTCCATTTCCATTTACCGTCATTTGATTTTCTGATCCTAGAAATATAATTTAAAAATGCCACGAATCACAATCAACACTAATAGGATGTTTTAGACGGTAATATATGCACATTAATGTATACGTGGTTTCTCACATGAAATGGATCTTGTGATTATATGATTTTTAAGTGCAGATTATAATTTATCTTTATTGATCTGGTTACCTAAACTCAAAACATCAAATATATTTTTCTTTAATTTCTTTCTATAATGAATTTCAAAAAACAAAATGTGGTTGTAAAATTATTTCACATTCAACATTCCAATTATACGTGGAAAATCTATTTGACATCTTATTTTTAGTAACAAAATAAATACAATTGGGTGTTCTTGTTATTATATAGTAGAATGTTCTCAATTTCTTATATATATTTGATTCCCATTTAAATTTGTTATCATATTTAATTTTTGTATACTCACGTAATTATATTACTAATATTCTTAAGATATCACGTATTAAAAATATTCCTTATTACTTCTAAAAAAATGAATATTCCTTATTACCATACAAATAATTGTCCTATATAATGTTACGTATCGTTATTCATTTATCATATTATTTTAACTTACTCTTCTCATCATTGTATACGACTTCACAACATGGCTAAATCTTCAATCCAGATGTTTTCTTTGGTGATGGTCGTATTCCTTGCAACATGTATGTACTCTTATTTCTCTCTTACAAACACTTATGCAAACAAGTTTATATAGGAATATAATTATACTATTAGTATTATGTATGAGTGTTTATTTAATTGCAACTTCTTTTGTACATGCATGCAGGTGATCCTATGATTAGAGTAGTACATGGACAACCACCATTGTGCTATACAAACATCGACTGTCAGTTATTGTTACCTTATTGTGAATTCTATAAAGCATGTGTCAATGGTGAATGTATATGCATACCAAATCAAACACAAGACGTTAGCGTTGAATCAACTCCAGATTGTCATATCGATGCTCATTGCACCGTGCTTTGTCCTACCGGAAGCAAATCTCCCAAGTGTATTCACACCAAATGCAAGTGTGATTTTAACAATTAGAAGTTATAGTTAGAAGAATAATCTCTTGATATATGAGATAAGAGAATTATATAATACTATTATAATAAAGAATTGTTACAGGGGAGCATCCCTTCATAAGATAAATTATTTTCATCTACTTGTATTGTTATCATTTCTTTCTACAATTATAGAAATAACGTGTGATTTTTCTTATCAACTATTTATCAAAATTTTCCAATGCAAACTGGAAGTGTGCGCCCTAAAAAGATAGTTAGACTAAATTAGTTTTTGAGATTGTCCCCATTTTCTTCATATATATATATATATATATATGAATGTGTGTGTGGAAATATTTTTTTTTTATCGGCAAAACATATTGAAATTTTGTATCCTCTTTCGAGGTGAAAGAGGAAACAAGAACTAGCTACAGTTCAAGACAAAAAAAATCTCTAGATCGATCATATGCCGACTATAAAGGATTAAACAGAAATGAAAAGTGTTATCTAAATAATAAAAAACACAAAAAGATCCCAAGAGATGTTTGCGTGGAAACATGGATAGGTTTTCACCTTGTTCCTTCCTTTGTATTCGTAACCTGGGTTCAACACTAGTTTCAGTCCCACTTGTTATTAGTAGGTTCACAAACTTATTTTCGGTTCGTTTTATTTTGGCAAAGGATGATCTGGCCAGAAATTATCTGCTTAGTCCGTGTTTAATGATAATTGTGCACTGTACTACCAAAACTTCCTCTTGACTGAAAATAGTCAGCACTGAGCAGTGCAATAGTAAGAGTCTAAGAGATAATAAAGCTAAGGATTTGGTGTGTACTGGAACATACAGTATAGGATGGTGAAGATGAAATGCTCCTTGGTCTAATAAATCAATACATATACACAAATCTTAGACCAGAATCAGTTACAAACTCCCAGAAGAAAAAAAAAGTCCAGAGGTAAAGAATGGGGGGATTCTATGACCTCGAGAAGTATTTTATGTTAATGTTGATCCTCACATTTACAGGAGCGAAAGGCACACTACATATCAGCGCTCAAGCTCATTTCAACCTACCCTGGCAGGAAGATTGCAACACCAAAGCCTTGAGGCTTAAGTCGATTTGTACAAGCGCGGTTGAAGAAGATGCTCATCAGGCTACGACAACTACGATCACAATTATCAGAATAATTGCAAATATCACCATGAGCAAACACGTCTGCATGATCAATTTGATGTCAGAAAGGACTTAAGGCACAGAGTAGTATAATAGTAATAACAATATCTGACTAGCATATTGTTATAAAATGCAAAGTATATTATCGGGCTGAAAATTGTTCCATTGTGGTAAATCACAACCAAAAAGGCAAAAACACTGGACAAGTATAAGGAAATCAAAGAAGGAAAAAGAAATGGTAACATCAATTGACTTTACCAAAGATGAGCCAGTTTTTTGGCTTTTGGATGCCTTCTTAAGCTGAGTGGTGGCTTGGGTAGTTGCGGCATGGGAGCTCTCTATATTAGAGCCAATGTCATCTGAAAGGAATTAATGTTTACCATTTTGTACGATACATAGATTTCAGAATCCGGAACTGGAAACATAGAAAGGAAAAAAACATCCTTACCTATAATAGCTCCTTGGTCATGAACCAACACAGCTAGATCTTTGAAAATTTCATTTACCTCACTGATCTGATGCTGAATTTCTTGGATCCCCTGTTCTCTCTCTTCAATTATAGCTTCATTGAATGTTATTTCATTGTCTAACAGCAACACCTCGTGCCTAGAGAAAATCAGTTAGAGAAGGTGCATTATATATACAGATTCCAATCGCAATCGCATATAATGTAAGGCATTTGAATTTGATGAGGTTGGTTATTGCATGCTCTAGTCCCTACTTCCAGCAATCCATTATTGAAACATATAAATGACATAATTAAAACCTTCACGTAAAGAGGAGTTTATTGTGTTTACTTTTTTTTTTTATAAAGAACAGCCAATAAGAAATCCTCACCTTTTAGACTCTAAAAGAAGAACTTGTTGTTCACGACTTTTCTCATTCCTAGATGAACTTATCTCCATCTCATGGTCATTGTAGCTGCATAACATTCCAACTGTTAGACTGAAGTAGTATATTTTGACAAATCAAATCAACAATTCAGGATTCTTTGTTTGGGTCAAGAATTCATGTTCAAAATTACATTTCATGGGGCCTTTCAATTATTTCATGTATTGAACTGGACAGTGCAAACAGTTGAAGAACAAAATACATAAAGAAGTACAGAATTGTTTCAGATGTCTAGATTAGAAACCTTTACCTGGATGAGAGAACTTCTTTGGGAACAAAAGGAGCATATGTGGTCTCCCTCTCAGCTGCTAGCTTCTGAGCCTTCTGAAATTCTTTAAGAACTGACTGGAAATCTTTTGCAAGCTTAGCATCCCCAATTTTCTTCGTGACCTGCAGTTCATAGAAAATAATTCAAGTCCTAACATTATGCCAACACCATACTCCATATCCCTTCCCTAGCTCCTAACAATTATTCAGATATTACTATTATATGAAGAGAGAAAAGAGAACAAGAAAAGCAGAAAAAACATAAAAAAGGATACAATTGCAAAACCACACTAGAAATATTTGTTACATAGCCACTTACATCAACTTCTGTATGATGATCAGTCTCGCTAGCTTGCTTAAGTTTAGCAGAAGTATCTTTTACCAATTGACCAATATGTAGTCTTGTCTTGTGCCTGAAAGTAGGGCCAGAGATCGTAAGAATAGAGATTGAACCGAATGGAAGCTAGTTATGCAAGAGAGATTTTATCTACGAAAGCATAATGTATAATCTAGCAGAATATGATGTTTTCCCTCCTTTTCCCTTTATTTTATTTCCTACTAATTTAACTAATGCAACAATACATAAACGTGCGTTTGAGCTTTGGGGGAATGAGAGAAGCAAGCTGTCAAGGTGACTATATATATTTACAAGCTGGAAACACAACTTGCCAAGCACATGTATTGTCATTGTGAAGTCCCGACACTCAGTTTCATTAAGTTTTATACATATAGAAGACCTAACTACTAGTGAAAGTAACATTTAAACGAAACAAACAACATGAAAGACAAACTAATGAAAAAGTTATACTTGTTAAGGCAGGTTGAGACCTGAGGCTTGGTGGTCGACATTTTAATGGATTCACATCACGATGAGGCTACAACTGCATATATGATTTCGATCTTTGATTAAAAAAAAATTAGGACACGATCTCGTGATCAGAATTCTAGAACTTACAAAGCTTAAAACAAACTTTAAGGGACAAGGTTTACTTGATTTTTTATGTTGATCATACATATACAACCCTAATTCAAACCCGAGCTCCTTGCATTCGCAAGGGATGGAGCAATAGGCAGTATGTAAGCTCTAGTTAGAAGGAAAAAAACTAAGGTTAATGTTCTCACTAGTCAAAGTGGAGCTAATAGCTTGGGTAACATGCAACTGATTTCTCAAGCAATTTGATCTATATAAGCCAAAGAGAGACTAATGCAAATCATGACAATCATAACAAATAAAAAATCAATACCACACGTAAGTTATTGAGAGAAAAACAGCTGATACACAACAAATCCATGTTAAAGCTTTCTAAAAATCCATCACATTGTCAAGCAATCAACAAAAACAAATAAAAAGCAACCAATTACTACAAAAAAAAAACATCATAGTATAATATGTTCATTCAGCCTGGGAATTCGAGACCATTCAAATCTCGCACTGATTTTGCAAAAACAGAAGAAAAAAGTAGGGACCTAATCTCAAATTCACAATTAACCGAATTGACCAGCAGAACATCTAGAACACGCAGAAATGAGTATACAAATTAACTTGATGCCACTCTAATCTAGCGCTAATTCGACATAAACACTTCTGTTTGAAACATCACCACAACTGAATTGACCTGACCGCGAAACAACTAAATACAAAACAATATCTAACATCACAATTCACATCAATCGAGAGCAGCCTCTGCAGCAAAAAAATCGGAAAGGAAAACTAAGCAATTACATAATTAAAAAAATCAAGCGAGTCAACTAGAAGAGAAGACTAACAGCTTATCGCGGAGTTCGAGTGTATCTTTAGGCGTGCCGAGGGAATTGACGAGGCGGTAGAAAGAGGCGACGGCGGTGTTAATTTGGAAGATTCCGGCGGAAACGGCCTGAGAAGGCTCCAGTTGCTTCCCTCTGGAGTATGGCGGCTGCCTCTGATTCACAGGCACGCGCCGACCTGCCTCTAGATCTTGGAAGCTCATCCTCAATTCTCTTCGAGTCAACAGAATTTCCGATCCAGAAAGAGAAAGAAGCTTCTGGTCTCTTCCACAGAGAGGATATAGGCGAGAACGATGATGATGATGGTGATGATGATTGAGCCTTAGCGAGCAATAGAGAGAGAGATGGATTGAGAAAGCGTGGAAGTCAGTTTTATTCTCCCTTGCAGCAAGTCAAAATCCAAATGGTACGAGTACGACTTAAGAGTTAATTTTCCTCGGGACCCACCGGGATATATGCAAGTTTGACGCATGCCTAAAACACCAGCACAGGCCCATCTCTCTTTTCCGATTAATACAAAACACCGGCCCAGGACTAGCTCTCTTTTGCTGATCTGTATATGGGCTTAAAATTATTGGGCCGCACATGAGACACGGTAACATGCAACGCAGAAGATCCCAATTTCCTCTGGTATCAACCTGGCGTTGCCGCGTGTACTCAAAACGCTGAAGAACCTCACACGCTCCTAAAATCTTTCCAATGGTTTTCGTCACATTCTCTTGCTTTCTCTGAGAAAAAGGAATTGATCTTGTTGTCGATTTTCGTTTCTGGATCATGGAAGCAGACGAGACTCCAATCTCCATGTCGGTGAGTTCCTTTTCTTGTTTTAAAATTAACCTGTTTGGTTACCGAGAAAGGGACTGAACATGAAGCAACTGGAGGTATTAAGAATCATAATTTTATCCGATTTTACTTCGATTTATTGTACCCATTTTCTGATACTCGTACTCAATATTAAATCAGAGATGGGTCTTACTAGGATTTGATTTATAAATGATCTTTTAATTGATTTCGAATGATGTGATTTCCCCCCTCTGATTTGCGATATCAATGACTGACTGTGAATGCTTGGAGAACTTGTATAAATTTGCATAGATCTGCTTCTAACTTATGCATATGCTTCTGGTATATTGAATTTTTTATATGTTTTTGTTTGGTTGCATTCTAATGATTTGGAACTGTAGAGAGGTATATTGGTTATAGTTTCATAATTCATTTCCGGGTTAACCTCTTTTTCTCCATTGCCATCTTCAGCTGCACCCCAACTGAGTTCAGTTTGTAGACATCATTAGTCAAATAATATGATCATCATGAATGTAATTTGTCTTTTTGTTATCTTTGTGTTAAGTTGAGATTTTTTTGTGAAAACTAGTCACATAACAACCTAATTGAGTAGCATGGTTGTACATCTTTTTCTCTAGATGAATTTTTCTGTATGTCTCCTCCAATGAGGTGTAACGTATTCAAGTTCTTATTCCAACATTCGTTAGATTTTCTTCAAAATATTATTTTATGTTTGTACTTGACAAGTATGTTTATTTGGGTACGTTGTTGCAGACAAGAACGGTGAAAGTCATTAATGTTTCCTTCAGTGCATCTGAGCATGATATGAAGGAGTTTTTTTCTTTTTCTGGTGAAATTGAATATGTTGAAATGCACAGGTTAGTGTTTCTTTTCCCTTTAATTTTAAGTTTTTGTTTGTCTTTTTTCTATAACAATGCTTCATGTAGCTGCTGTATGGAGAGAAAGGAACAATGACTTATAGCAGTTTTTGCTTATGTAGTTTTACAAGAATATTTTTTCCCTTTTCCTTCCCTCCTCATGAAAGGCTACAAAAGCACCCTGATTTTGTTTCATATGTTACCTCATCATTGTCCTTAATTTTAATGTTTCTTCTTTAAAGTGACAATGAGCGGTCTCAAGTTGCTTACGTTACCTTCAAGTCCTCCCAAGGAGCAGAAACAGCTGTTCTTCTCTCTGTTCGTTCTCTTTTTTTCTCATACTTCATTTATTTTTCTTGTTCATTAACTTTTGTTAATATTTATTTACGTTGTTTGTTTGTAATTTTGTTGAAATGTTTGCAGAATTTTCATTCTCACTGCTGTTATTTCATATTGAAAATGGTGTTTTGAATTTTATGCTGCAAAATTGATCGGAGCCAAATGGCAACTGGTTATGAGATCAAAGTGATTTATTAAAAGCATCATCCAGTGTAGAAACTTCGCTAATTTGCAAGCAGGTTAATTCTTCATGGTATAGATGATAGATGGGATGAGTAGTTTTAACTATAAGTGGAGCTTATAATAAGGTTGAATTGATTATGTGATCTGCATTTGACTTTATAAAGAAAACGATACTTAGTTTGTAACATTGTACCTTGAATCATGAACACTGAATAGTATTAGTCTATGTCATATTCTAGCTACATGTTCCTAATCTAGCTTCGCTTATCGAATTGATGAACCTCTTTTACCCTATTCAATGTGCTTGATCACTATAGAATTGAATCATCTTTAGGATTCAAGTTCTTGAGAGAAGGTTAAAATGTTCGATTCATTTATTTTTCTAGCTGCCCAACCAGGTTGTTAGGAAGCACTGTAGTATTGAATTTAAGGTTAAAATTTAGACTGCTGTTGTAGAATGACTTGGTCAAGCATTAATTGGTAGATGCAAAAATTACTTCACCAATTATAAGACTTTTCTCCCTCGTAAGAGACTGATTTTAATGTTCTTAAGCCTGTATTAATTTGAACTCGGCATGTTGAGCTTTTATAGCTGATGATGAACTTTTGCCTTACATTTCAGGGAGCAACAATCGTCGACCAATCTGTTACCATAGCTCTCGATCCAGACTACACCCTTCCATATGATGTTGCAGCTGAAGCAAGCGTAATATCACATTCCAAGTTGTCTTTTTTTATCGGCAATGTATATCAAGATTTGGGCGTCACTTGCTGATGTAGAAGAAAGAGAGCACCAAACTTGTGATTCTTATATTCATAATATTGATGTGTGACTCCCACCCTGAGAGAGGGGGCCAACATGTGTTTGGTTAATAAAGGTTGGGAGGAAGTGATGCTGCTGGGACTTTTAACTTCAGTCCTAAGGACTCAAGTTCAAGTGCTTGACCAGTCGTCTCTTTATCTTACTTGGGATGATCACTTCCAAGTTCTAACATCATAGAATTGTTCGATCTCCACAGGAACCGGAGAACACAACAGCGGGAGGAGGAGGAGCCGAATCTGCTGTTCAGAAGGCAGAGGATGTTGTCAGCAGCTTGTTGGTAAGGGGGTTCATTTTGGGCCAAGACGCACTTAATCAGGCAAAGGCTTTTGACGAAAGGCACCAAGTCACTTCCTCTGCCACAGCCACCTATGCTTCGCTGGATCAAAAGATTGGCCTTACTGAGAAAATTAGTGCAGGAACAACCATTGTGAGGGATTTGGATGAGAAGTACCAGGTTTCTGAGATGACCAAATCTGCTTTTGCAGCAGCTGAGCAGACGGTCAGTGCTGTGGGCTCTGTCTTCATGAGGAACCGCTATGTATTGACTGGAGCTTCGTGGGTTACGGGTGCATTCGATAAGGTTGCAAAGGCTGCAGAGGATGTCGGGCAGAAGACAAAGGAGAAGATCATTGCCGAGGAAAAGTTGGAACGAAAAACCGAAGATAGATCCGAGTCTCCAAAAGATGTGTGCTAGGTTTGATCCTCTGATTGTCCGTGTATATAAAGCTGCGTCGGATGAAATTGTCTTTCACATTAGTTTGTTAATGTTGGTTTGGAAGTAGATAATGCATAGGGATTTGTTGGTCTTTGATAGTACAGTTCTTACTATGTACGTATGATTCACTAATTAAGGTCTGGTCTCTAAGAGTCGGTGATTGGTTTCAAAGAGTCCTTGATAATGAATTAAAGGGGTAAGGACAAAAATGTAGCCTTCAATTACATTTCCCTTCACAAACTATTTGTTGCCACTTTTGTTTTTTCATATATACGCCTGGTAGAAGGTCAATACTTAGATGTCTTCTTCTTTACTAAGAAGACAAATATGGAGCGGGGAGTTCTCAGAAAACATTTTGTTAGGGGATTTTTGTCCCGAAAAAGTGAGCACATAGGAAATGATAGTATCCTTCTACTGGATGTGTGTGTGAGAACGAAAGTGAGGAGAGACTTGTTTTCATAACTAACGATCAGTGAGAGAATATGTTTGTGTGGTTACCCTAAATTTAAACAAAATTACAGGTGATCATAAGATCATGAGTGCCCGGAACACACTTTTCTCAGTCCATTGTGATGACGGTCGGTTCGCTGAGTTCTATTGGGTTTTCCGGTCCGGCCAGGAGAATGAGAAGCGCGTGAAACGGTTGCGCGTGTCGAGCCATGTTGTAGCTTGGAATTCACGCGCGTGCCTTTTTGTCTCACGACGTTGCGTGTAAGAGGGGAAAAGAGGATCCGTTATTTACACATCCAACGGTGAGGAATAAAAAGTTGACATCAGCCAACGACAACGACTTTGACCAGTTTTATGAAGGTTCTACTAAACTGAGACAGCACATATTCTTAGTTTGACAAAACTGTGGGCCGTAATTGGTCTCAGCCGTTGATCTAAAAAATAGTGGGTCATATTTGTTGAGATCTACCTCTCTTAAGGGTGCAGCTCCATCAGAGACAATATGTTGCCGACGTATATTCATCAGGAACTGTATTCCTCGAGAGGAGAAAGAGGGACTGAGACTCCAAAGATCAGAAGTCGACCCCGTGAGTCGTTTAAACGCTGTCGTACCAACCGCTGGCCACCACCTCTGCTCCGAAGGTACTACTAATCCTTCTTCCTTTGATCCGATCGGTGATCAGCGATTTCTGTTTGGTTTCTAGGAAAATTGAGGTTTGGGGGTAAATTTGAAGGTCGTTATGTTTCGTGTTTTGCTATTTTATTTAATTGATTTTGAACTGAAGGTGAGTAGAGCTGGAATTTTGAATTTTATTTTCGCCAGCCAGTTTTTCTTGTATGCTTCTATGGCGAGATTTGCGTGATTTGATTAGGGTTACTGTTCAATGAATTTATTCGTTGCGTTGATTGGCTGTGCTGAAAATGGGTAAACAGATGAGGAAATAAAATTCTGCGTTTCGTGATGTTCTTTTTTCTTTTGGAAAAAAAAATTGATTTTGGAAGTCTCTCGATTGTCTGGACCAAGGATCTTTATGTTCTGCCCTTGATCTTTAAATTTAGTGATGACTGGGATGGATTTGGAAGAGATTTTAGAGGTTTATGCTTTTGAAGGTTACAAAGATTTTGACCATCCCTTTGTTTTCATCCGTGTTTGGCCAGTTAGAAAACCCATAAACATCAAATTTTGATCGGAGTTTATCGGATTTTTATTTGATTTGATTCTTGTTTTTGTCCATTGAAAGCTGAGAAAAGTTACTTTCAAATATGGAATAGGTGATTTTCAGAAGGACAGGAAGTTTGGGAAGTTTCATTTTTTGTTGTTTCTGTGACTTTTTTGTGCTTGGCAAATTTACAAAAATATATATTTAGTAGTTGCATCTTTAGGATGGCAGCGGAGGCATGTTCGTATTAACAGTTACTCTGAAGTTATTTCTGTTATTTCCTAACAATTGTTGTACCTCACAGGTCTCATTAATTTGGCAGCATACTCTTCTTTAATGCTTGATAATTTTTCTCCTGGACTTTTCAGGTTCCATTTTCAGATATTTCAAAAATCTTGTTTTAGGGTTGTAAACCATCGCCGAGATGAATGACAATTTAATGGAGAAGGTTACGGCTTTGGGAGAGCGCCTCAAGATTGGAGGGTCTGAAGTTAGCCGAAAGATGACCGAAAGCATGACCTCGATGAGTTTCAAGATGAAGGAGCTCTTCCAAGGCCCAAATGAAGCTGATAAGGTTGTTGAGGACGCCACCTCAGAGGCTTTGGACGAGCCTGATTGGGCCATGAATCTTGATATATGTGAC
>JAYMTN010002174.1:0-11465 GCA_036897425.1 Erodium trifolium | reverse complement strand
TTGCAGTATGAACAGTCTCCACTGTGGCATTTCAGACGTTTAGTTGTATGAGTGATGAGATTAGTTGTTGCATACTGGAGATGTTTCAGGCTGATATATAGTTGCTTTCTTATGCAGGTTCTCAGTCTGCAATTCTGCCACCATGGTTTCAGTTTTTCAATAAAGAGCTCGTTCGGAATGTGTCCTTTTCAGACCATGAAGCTTTTGACCATCCAGTCGCATGTAAGTTTCCACATTTTACTAGGAATTGCTGATTCTCTCTCCCTTTGACAATTCAAGGCTTGAAAATACAAAACTATCCTGGAATCATTGTCTCTCATATGAAATGCAGGTCTTTTGGTTGTATCTTCAAAGGATGACCAGCCTATCAACAAATTTGTTGACCTTTTTAACACAAACAGTCTGCCATCTCTTCTTAGTGATGGTGCAATGGACCCAAAGGTTTTGAAGCATTACTTGTTGGTGCATGATAACCAGGAAGATAGCGCCGACAAGTAATGTTGATTTTTCCTTTTATGTTCATAACAGTCGTATACTACAAGTATGGCAAAATAATGGGGGTGGGCACTAGTTATAATTTAGCAAATATTACAATGCATTATTTTATGTATTTCGAATATAGCATGCCCGTTTACAGTAATGCAATATAGAGTGATATAGTGGCTCTTTACTTTCATACATCAGAAGTATGAGATGGTCCTGTCAACTATATTATTTGTCTGTAGCTTTAATTTTGTACGTGTCTCCAAATAGTTGAGAAAGATAGAATACGTAAATATATCACAGATATGATGATTTGAAATGAAAGAGAAAATATATTGTATTCATCATAATTGGGAAATGAAATCTATAAACTGAATTTGGTTTAACAGTTAATCCAAATACCTGTGTTAAAATAGTAGTATGAGGTGTCCTTGTGATTCATAATCCTCGCAGAGCAGATGTTCACATGCTAAACTTTGTTGAAAAGGAGTTAGAGGGTCACACACGTGAGAAAATCTCTGAAGTATGGTAGTATTGTTTGAAGGAAGATAAGGGAGTATTGAGTTCAGTGCAACTTGTTGGTTTGTTCAACCTTAGATAGGCTTCCTATTATGTCTGATAATCCCCATGGGTTAGCTAAACGATCCAGCATCAGTACTTATCCATTCAAGATAAATCTAAGCCTTATGATGTAAGGTGGCAATCATTGTCTTTTCTCCTCCTTTTGGCAGGGCAATGAAGATTTTGTCAGAAATGAGAAATACATTTGGCTTAAATGAATGCCAGTTACTTTGCATTAATTCTTCCCAAAAAGAGTTGGGAGAACATCAAGATAACCCCTGGGTTCCTTATGTAAGTTCCTTTCAAGGTATCTTTGATCATTACATTTTTCTTATTGGGTATTTATTGTGGTCGATTTGAATAATTGAACAAAATGGGTAAAGTTAGAATGTTTTTTGACAGAAGTCTGATGCTAGTCAGTACCTTGGTCGCTTTATCAGCACAGACGATATGGATGAGGTAGTAAATTGCTTTTGAACCATTAGCAATTGTTTTGAAAGGCTATGAGAGGTTGTTATCCACATATTTTTCTCGCTTTGAAAACTTTGACCATGATATCCAATTTTTACAATCTGGCTACAGATAAAAGATACAATGCAAGAACTATCATCTAAACAGGTCATTCCATATATGGAGCAGAAAATCCGTGAGCTCAATCAGCAGGTATTTACCTCCAGCAACTCTCCAAGTTCACACCACACATGTCCATTTTGATTGATTATTGATGTATGTTTTATAATAAATGTTCAGATTAATTGAGTAACCTTAAACACTTACTTGAATAATCATAATCAATTGAAGTAATTCAATCTTGTCATGTGCTCATTTTTCAAAGCAGTGTAATGTGTTTATGCTTTATTTTTCTATCCATTCTTTGTAGGTTGCTGCAACAAAGAAAGGTTTTAGAAATCAAATTAAAAATTTATGGTGGAGAAAGGGGAAAGATGACTCACCAGATACCACCAATGGGTCTGTCTATATAATTCAATTATATTTTTCTATATATCTTACTGCATGCTTGTTATTTCTCTCTTCTAATTTCGTTCTTATGTTCACTGATGAAGGTATACCTATAGCTCCATTGAATCCCAGATTAGGGTTTTGGGTGACTATGCTTTCATGCTAGGAGATTATGAACTTGCATTGTCAAACTATCGCCTAATATCCACAGATTACAAGATTGATAAAGCCTGGAAACGGTATGCTGGTGTACAGGTAGCTTCCAATATTACTTTTATAATGATGCATCTTATCGGTCATATTCATAATTTCTCTCCACAGTTTGCATTTGCTTTTGAAGTTGTGTCAATCACGTTTTCCATATGTGCATAAACTTCTTCTGGCAGTTATTCTACAGTCGTTTTCACGTAGATCATTTCCTGATGCAGTATTAATAATTTATCCCACTTGTTTTTCAGGAAATGATGGGCCTTACATACTTCATGTTGGATCAATACAGAAAGGATGCAGAATATTGCATGGAAAGTGCATTTACTACATATATGGTGCGTATATAGTATACTTGCTTGCAAAAAAATTAAACAATAAATAGTATATTTCTTGGACTTTGCTTTCTGTGTATCTTTTCTACAAAACCTGTTTTTTTTTTGTCAAAGCTGTTTGAATAACGAGTTACTACTATTACACATTGAAATGTATTAGGAATCAAGGAATAACGACAAAAAAAGCATTATTAAAAATTGGCAAATGATAGGACTGGTAGAGTTGGTATCAAATAGCTCTCTGTGTTTTAAAAGTTAAGCAGCAAATGAGAGGGTTATTTTGATTTGGGAATTAGGAATCAAATATAAGTTTTGGGAACAAAGAGGAAAAATGAGCAATCTTGTTTTAAATCATTCGGGCTATGCGGGAGGGCTTATAAGTTATGAGAGAGATATTTAGAAGAATGTATTGGATTCATATGCTATAAAACTGCACACTGACGTGATCTGAGTCAAACTAATCAAATTGCTATTTGTGCAGAAAATGGGGTCATCTGATCAGAAAAATGCAGTAAGATGTGGTCTTTGGTGGGTAGAAATGTTGAAGACAAGGGACAGCCATAAAGAGGCAGCCAGTGTTTACTTTCGTATTTGTATAGAGGTGACAATGAATTTCTTGATGAGACTGGACTACTACTGCTGTTACTATTCTCTTTCTTGCTCTTGTTAACTTAAATTTTTATTACTTTATTGCTCTTCATAACTTAAGTTTTTGTAGGATATTTTGCATTCAGCTGTAATGCTTGAGCAAGCTTCTTATTGCTACTTGTTTGCTAAACCACCCATGTTACGCAAGTACGGTTTTCACCTTGTCCTCTCTGGTGATCGTTATCGAAGATGTAACCAGGTACCTATTTATATAAGTAATGCGAAACATCGAACCTAGTTTCCTAAATATTTTCATCTTCTGAAGATCTTCCTGTCTTGCATTCTCCAGATTAAACACGCGATTCGTACATTTAGGAGTGCTATTTCTATATTTAAAGGAACTACTTGGAACTTCATCAAGGATCATACTCATTTCCATATTGGGCAGTAAGTTCTGTGTACCTGATGCAACACAGATATAGTTTGCTTGAAATGCTCATAGTCAATTGCGTATTAAGGGTGAAATAACCTTAATTCACTTAGGTGGTATGCTTCTCTTGGGATGGATGGTAATGCTATACCGCACATGCTGCAAGTCCTGTCCTGTAGCCATCAGTCCAAGGCAACACAGGAGTTATTCCTGAGGGAATTTCTTCAAATTGTTAAGGTGATCAGTAGCCCTGGTTCTTTTTTGTGTTGTTTATAGAGGTTAGTTAACTTGTTTGTGCCATCTAACTTATTCAGATGAGTCTTGATCCTCATGACCTGTATATGACCAGATAGTTATATAGAATTGCAATATTCCCCTTACATTTTAATATAAAAGGAGGCTAGTTAGGTTTCCTAAATTTAGCTCAATTTCTCACAAGCTGATATAGATTTTTTGCTAACTCAACTTGTGTAGATTGATTTGTTGTAAGGTTGTGGTGGTCACGGCATTCCTTTCCTTTTGAATAATTGAACGACCATAAATAGATGTTTACAGTTTCCCCCCTTGTTTTCTCCCTTGAATGATACAGAAAATGGGTAAATCAATTGATGTACCGGAGTTGCAGCTGCCTGTTATCAATATCTCATCACTCAAGGTTTTCTTTGAAGACCATAGGACTTATTCATCATCTTCAGCTGTAAGTTAAATGATATCAAAATGTTGAATTTCTGCTTGTCGTTCTTCAAATCACTTACCTATATCTTCCATTTATATTTTTTATTTCTCTGTTTGCTCCCTGAAAATTATGTTTCTTTTCATTTGATTTTATCAACATGAATCTTGTTTTCCAATTGTCAGTGTCTATGTGTCTTTATGTCCAAAATTAATTGATTATCCATTGTACCAAGGTTGTCCCCATTTAGTATTCTCTTCCATATTCATTAGAAACAGAGAAAAAGGTCCTTAGAATCAATCAAAAAAACTTACTAGAAGACAAAAAGTTAACCAGAAGACCTGTAAGGTACCATTAGGACTGGTACACTTATTGATGGTACCATAGGTAGAAGTAGATGATGCCCAGTGAAACAAAGATTGTATGCCCTAATTTTCCCTGGTACTCTGGTAGATACTTGACACCAAACAAATTCTATAGATCTCTGTGATTGAAAAAGTTTGGCATCTCGCTGAAAAAGAGCCCATGCTTCAGGAGTAAGTATAGGCCTTTTTCTCTATGTACAGTATGTCTTAACTTGTTTGTTTCTCTGAAATTGAAAAACAAAAAGATTTTGCCTTTGGGCTGAAGTGGTTAAACCATTAATTTGGTGTTTGATTTGCTGCTTTTGAAACATTTCAGGCTTCTGTTAAGGAAAGTCTGTGGTCTTCATTAGAGGAAGACTTGATTCCATCACTGCCTGCTGCCAGAACTAATTGGCTGGACTTACAACCAAAAAAACTGAAAGAATCGAACATTTGTGTTGCAGGAGGTATGAAGATGAAAGTAATTAAGCTATTGAGTATTTACAATATCTTAGATACCGTGACCATGTACATAGATAATATTACCTCATTTGTGGTACTAAGGCAGATTGAGCATTGCGGAAACTTGCAGTTTGTTGTATGCAGTTCAGAATGTATTGTTTGTTGGGGAAAAAAATCATTTAGCTCTATTGGTTTCAGATAGTAGTTTTACTGGAAGACAAAGTCTATCATAATGTAAATAGGATAAGGATCTTATTAGATTTCTATGAAATATCTTCTTAGCATAGTGGTAAGGACCATTAATGTGCACTGCTTACTGGTGGTTCTAAGTCTAACGTTGTAGCTACTCTGTTGGTTTTGGGGACTTGAGAAACTAAAGTACATATTTAATTTATGATTTGTATTTGTCGTCTTTAGCTTTTCTGTTTAGACTTAACATAGTCAATCAGGACATCCTTACTTTTCAAAGCATTGTATAGACCAATTTGCAGCCCTTTTTAGAGAAGATACAGCAGGGTTTGCTTCGACTCCAAGTTATATGATGGATATGTATGTTCTTGATTTGCAGAAGCAATAAGGGTTGATGTTGAATTTAGGAACCCTCTGCATATCTCTATCTCAATCACTGGTGTTTCCTTAATATGTGAGCTTTCCACAAGTTCTGATGAAAAAAATTCTGGCAAGTGTAACCTTTCTGCTCAAATATGTTTTCAGTTTATAATGCTTTCTGCTTTTGGGTGAATTGACATTTGTTGTTCAAAGTTGTGTAAACCATGTCTTGTGGTGATGTAGATGCTGCAAATAGGTCAGATTCCAAGGTTCTGACTGATGAGCAATTTGAAAAGCTAACTACCAATAAGTATGCATGCTTTTTCTGAAAAGCTATCCAAAATTTGAGCATGTTTCTACTTATCTTCGCATTGTACCATATTTTTCTTCTGCCCCTTAGCTTGCAACTATAAATGGTTTAATGCTTGGTTGTTTCAGGGATATTGTCTCAGACATTTCAGCATTCACTTCTTCTGAGGTTGATTTTTCATTAGGAGCCGGTGAAACAACAGTAGTAAGTGTTTCATAGAAATATTGGAATACATGTGGGATCTGATAATACATCCTTAAGTTTATTCCATTTCATGGATAATTAATGTAATTTCCCATACTGGCATTCGATCTAAGCCGAAGAATTGTCTTCATATGTTTTAAAATATTCATTTTTCAGGTGCAACTTACAGTTACACCCAGAGTGGAAGGCATTCTAAAAGTCGTTGGAGTTAGGTGGAAGTTGTCTGGTACGGTAGTTGGATTCTATAACTTTGAGGACAACCTTCCAAAGAAGAAAGTTGCAAAAGGAAAGAGGAAAGCTAGGCGTTCTCCCAATGATAATTTGAAGTTTGTAGTGATCAAGGTGCACATCTCCCCTCTTGACTCCTTAATTCTCCATCTAGACAAAGCTGGAGGAAATATACTAATTATTATGTTTTACTCATTCTGCAGAATCTACCCAAGCTTCAGGGCTTCCTTCAGCCTCTACCTAAAACAGCATACGTAGGCGAGATACAACATCTTGTTTTGGAATTAGCTAACCCATCAACACCTGTAAAGGTCAGTGATGGCTATCATGTCAGTCAGTGTTCAGTATTATAAATCGTTATAGTTTTTTGGCTATTGGGAAAGTCGACTGTATTTGTTATGCCTGCACGTTAAAGGGTAAGGTAAAGTGCCACTTGTTATGTGACACGAGAATCTAGACCTCTGGGTCTTACTTTGGCACTTTTGGCACCGTGATATTACTCTACAAAGAGACAGGCCCCAAAAGCTATCATGCTTTTGAGTGGCAGATTTTGAAGACACGTCTGTCAGTCAAGCTACCTTTTCCTATATTGGGGATTTCTATGACTTTTCTAACCTTATAACATCTATTGTTAATATACCATGGGCAGAATCTGAAAATGAAGATCAGTCATCCTAGATTCCTCAATATTGGAACTCAAGACAGTCTAAACAAGGAATTTCGTGATTGCTTGGTAAAAAAGACAGATCCTGAAAGAAGTGGTTTATGTGCTTATCCTGATAAAGCGTCTCAAGCGCTATTTATCTTTCCAGAGGTTAGTATAGCACTTTTCTTTCTGTGGCAATGTAATTTGGTTATGGTCTTAAGCCTTTTGTTTTCTCTGCTGCAGGACACTTCAGTTCAAGGAGAAAGTCCTTTGTTATGGCCTCTTTGGCTCCGGGCTGCTGTTCCAGGAAATGTTTCCCTGTATCTAATAATATATTATGAGATGGAAGATGCATCAAGTGTCATGAGTTATCGCACTCTACGTCTGCATTATAATTTACAGGTTTGACCTTGAATCTAAAATAAATAAATGTTTTTTCTATTACTTTTAATGCTATTACATTTTTTCATTTCCAGTAGTTCCAGGTATAAGAAATATTTTCTAAAGCTAACATTATTTCCCTACTGGTAAAAATACCTCACTATACCATTTCCTTTGATTTTATCTTATTTGTAATCACGGTTCTTAATTTCATGATTATAATTTTTATGAAACAAGTATGAGATCAACTAGTGCTAATTTATTAAATGTATCATTTTAAGGTATTACCATCATTGGACGTGTCGTTCCGAATCAATCCATGCCCTTCAAGATTAAAAGAGTTCCTTGTGTGCATGGATGTTGTCAACAGAACAAGTTCAGACAGTTTCCAGATTCATCAGTTATCGTCTGTCAGACCACAGTGGGAAATGTCATTGGTCCAACCTGCTGATGCCATCTTTTCTTCACAGTCTGTAATGCCAGGCCAAGCATTATCGTGTTTCTTCAAGCTAAAGGTTGGTGATAGAAATGCATGCTTGATCCATCTTTTTGTTCAATGTCTCCTTATTGTGTATGTCATGCCTGAAAGCCCTCTTTCATCGATTATTTGATCCCTCTCTGTCTAAAGTGTAACTCTTTGAATTTGTGCTCGTGCTGTAAACAGGGATTTGTCTTGAATTTATTTATTTTTGACACCATGATATTTAATTGGGATAATCTCACTCAGCTACCCTTAAGTATGTACCTTTCTCTATTAACTACCCCTAAGTTAAAAAAGTTTTTGACAACCCTCTAGGTTTTTCAGTCTCGGTTTACCGCAATTCTGTCAACTTCTGGGATAATTTGAAGCTAAAAAACTTAGGGCTTGTCAAAAACTTTTTACACTTTGGGGTAGTTGATTGAGAACGGTGCATACTTGAGGGTAGTTAAGTGAGTGAGATTTTCCCCTTTTAATTTATGAGGCAAATGTTACTTTAGTATCTCATATTTAAGCTGCATTCTCTAGGACCAGGCTTTAAGCCTCAATTTATGTACTATTACAGTAATATATGTGCCTAATTACTCTCCTTTCTCAATCTGGCCGTCCATCTAATTGGTCTCTGGTTCCAGGATTGTAGTAAATCATCTGAAGATAATAACTCAGCTGTGCGTCCTCTCCTTGGAAGTGATGTAAAATTGTGTCCTCAGAATAGCAGTGAGCCAATATTTGATATATCCAACTCACCCCTTTCTGATTTCCATAACTCTGAGAGGATGCACGATGGGACATCTAATCAGGTTGGTTTTACTATATTTTCCTGCAATTGCTTTAAGTATAAGATCCTCCGGTGTCCATTTAGTGGCTTATTGTTTTTGTTATGATGTTGACTTTATTTAATTCTATTTATTTTTTACTTGGTTGAACAGAATCTCCGCGATACAGTTGACTTTATTCTGATCTCGCAACTGCTGAAAAGTAATATCAGTACTGGGGTTTCGGACTCGCCTCGTCTATTTTCTCATCACATATGTCACTGCAGGTAAAGGCCAAAGGAGAAAATGGAACTGCATTTTGTAGATACTTTATTTGTGGGTTAATTGCACATAACTGCCTTAATGAGTTGCCCACAAACACATGATTACTTTTATGAATTTTCACATGTCACCATTGTACAGAATCGACGGAAACCATTATAATTTTTTTTTGTCATGCGACTTCCATGTAAGTTCAAAGTTCTATAGTATCCCTAATTCCCATCCTTTAATCTTCCAATATCAAAATATGAATCCGTGGAGGCTTTCGAGAACGGACTCAAATTGAAATCGGAAGAGTAAAGCGTGAGAGTAGTTTTGGGATATTTTGAAATTTACACACGTTTAAGCCATGTCACGAAAACTCCCCAATTTTTTTGATGTTTCCGTCTATTTTGTACAATGGAGACACATGAAAATTCACAAGGATAGTCATGTTTATGGAGAATTTACCATGGGATCACGTGTTTGTGACAATTCATAAAGGTAGTTATGTGCAGTTTACCCTTATTTTCCCTTTCGATATATACTAAAATTGATTGTCGTTTTATAGTACTGCAAGCCCAAGTCCTATAACATGGGTAATGAGTGGGCCGAGGATCATACATCATAATTTCTTCACTTCGTTCTGTGAAGTAAAATTAAGGTTGACTATTTACAACTCGTTAGATGCCATTGCTTCTGTGCACATCGACACATCTGATCCCAGCAACGCTACCACTGTCACTTCCGGATGGCAGAGTCTGTCATTGGAGAGTGAAAGCAAAACTGCATCTGATGTTATGGAATCACATCCGCTAGAGAGTGTGCCCCCGTTCATTTGGACCGGGCCGAGCTCTACCAGAGTTCAAGTTGGGCCTATGTCCAATACCGAAATTACCCTTCAGGTATGTGTATTCTCTCCAGGTGCATATGATCTATCAAACTATGTTTTGCATTGGAATGTTATACCCAACGGGGATTTTGATGGTGAGGCAACGAGACAGTCTTCAGGGATGAGCCCGGGATACCCGTACTTTCTCACTGTACTCCAATCCTCCACATAAGGCCTTATTCAATTCATATGTTGTTATAAGACCCTGGTTGGGTGTAGTAATTTTTTTTTGTATCTTAATTTTGTAATATTGTTGTGTTTTATGTATTATTTTTCAAAGTCTCTTACACTCTAGAAATCAGCAGAAAAGTTTTGTGAAAGTTGGATGGACAAGTAAGCTCATGGTTTCATAAGATGCAATGCAAATTATCTTTGACCAATCATCTAGGATGTAAATTTCAGTTTTTTAGGACTTTTGTAACGAAGTTGATGATTGTGAATTCAATTTCCATGAAATAGTAGATAAAATAGCTTGTTTGATGAAACTAAGGGTCGATTATAGGTTATCAGCAGCCATTTTTAGGCTTGGTTCTCTCCTCCTTGACAGGCCAAAAAAAGAAGCCCTAGTTACATTGCAGTTCAGATCTTACTACAGCTCAGTGCTGTCAGCTTCGTTGTTTTTCTGTAGTCGAATTCACTTAGATGACAACTTAAGCTTAAAATGCAGGAACAACCAATTGAAGAAATAAAAATGCAGGAACAACCAATTGAAGAAATAGAAAACGTTGACGCAACCAAGTCTATTAGATTTAAGCAAAACAGTGCGTTTCACGTCCAATTTTCGTCAACAACTTTCTTCCCTTCCGTTTATAGCACAGGAATGGGGAAGAGAAGAGAAGAGGGAGCTGATTTTGTATTGATATTAAAGAAGCAATTACAGGACGACAAAGAAATAGTGATTGAAAAGAAAAGCCCAGACGTAGCTAGCTATTTGTAGTGTAGCCGAGCTAGGAATAAGGAGGAGAAGCCATGGCAGAGCACACATCCTTCTCCTCTGTTTTGCAGGACCACAAGATGAAGGCTGACATGGCACTTCAAGGCGCAACGAACCAATGAGGACATAACGTGTGGCTTCCCAACAGTTTCCAAGCAACGATGTTACTATTCAAACCATAGGATTTCCGCCTTCTTCCTTATCTGAAAACAACGGAATTGCTTGCCAAAGAAGCAACAGTGACAATGCTCCCTTCTTAGGCTCGATTTGTCCTCAAGCTTGGATTTTGGCAATCCACTCTAGGAATTTAGCTCGGATCAACGAAACATCTTTTCAAGTGGCATCATCATTGGTTGATCTCTCCCAGTGTATTAAATATTGAACCACAACCACAATTTTCCTCTTGATCATCCAGGTTTGAAATTGAGCTTAAGGTAAACCTTCAACTCGAAACCTCTCTACTCTCTCAAACCTTTTTTCAACCCTAGCCATCCCGTTTCTGTCTTCCTCCTTTACCACCGACAAGGCCATGGCTTCCGGCCATGGTCGTAGCCGGCGGTGGCTTGCTTTTACCTTCTTCTTTGTTTCCCTTTAGCTCTTTTCCTCTCCTCCTGTCGCTGTCACTCCTTCGACCCAATCCTCCCCGTTTCATCGGCTTCTTCTTCTCGATCCTTCAGATCTGGCCCTTTGGGCGATAGATCTCCTGTTGTGGCCGTTGGGTATGGCTTAGATGTTAGAATATATTTAATTGGGGGTCTTGAATATAATTATTATCTTCCCTCTT